>BJCM01259617.1:0-21823 GCA_018326385.1 Flaveria bidentis
ACATGGAGATAGTCCAACACATGGTTCTTCCCACTAATAGAGCAAAGAAATTATGCAAGAGGACATGGAGGAACTTTCCTAGCAATGTGTCCAGAAGTTTGGACTCGACAAAAATAAAGTGAAATATTACAACTTTAACAAGATAGGAAACTTTGCTAGGGAGTGCAAGGCACCAAGGACAAATGGTGGCCAAGCACACCCCAAGCCAAACTACACTAAGGGAGATCTAAACACTAAGAAGCCAAAGCATCAAGTTGCAGTTGATATTAAAGAAGAAGGCTTTGATTGGAGCTCCCAAGTTGAAGATGCATCTCCAAACCAAGTACTAATGGCAGATCATGAAGAAGCCAAGGTATTGGAACATCATTGTACCCCAAAATGCATTGCTAAAGTTAACAGATATAGGTCCTATAACTTAGAGATGAGATATGACATTGAGTTCTTAAACAAGTTAAAAATTGATTTCAAAAGAGTAGAAAATGAGTACAAACGTGAAATAGAAGATTTAGAGAAAACCATTTTCACTCTTAAGCATGAGCATACCAACTACAGGACTCAAATCAAAGACCTTATCACTATGTTAACTGAATACCAGGTTGAGCTTGTAATCAGCGAAGCCAGGGAAGAGAAATGTGTTCTTGAAGAAGAGACCTTCAAGAACATAATATCCTCATCCTTGCACGCAAAAGTGTGTTATCTGAACAAGCAACAACTAGGGTATAGCAAGATAACTCTTCCACACACTCTAATTTCTATAAGATCTCCTAGGTGTGGAACTTGTCAAGATGAGCTTCCACTTATAGACCCTATTAAAGAAAAGGAAGAAGAGTAGATAATGAAGGATGGATCTGAGAAGAGTGAAGAAGATTATCCTAACAAGGGTCACCATTCTCCTAAGGAGAGAAAGAAACCAGGGATGACAAAGACCAAGAGGAAGAACTTGCTCAGAGAAGGTAAAAGAAGATCAAAGAAGACTCAATAGATCAAGCCACCTTCAACTCCATGCATAAACAAGTCTTCATTTCTGCAGGGTTTAAAGTGGTGAAAACTGAAGACTTAACTCTAAAATCTAGTACCAAGAGTTCTAATTCATGTCCAATTCATCCCTGTGAAAGAAGGAAAGCTGATCAGCTGTGTGCCACTACTACACAACATAAACCATCCACTTCCAAGAGCAAGCCTCACCCTAGGAAGCCTGTTGCAACATCTGAAAAGATGAAGATGAAGAGATGGAAAGTGATCAAACTCAGCTTTCTATTCACAAGAAGTCTCTTAGAAGAAAACAAATTGATTGTATCATGTGTTGTAGTACTTCTCATCTTCCTAAAAATTGTATATACAATCCTAAAAATACCATCCACCTGACCAAGAAGAAGACTTCTAAGAAGAAAAAGAAGAAGAAAGCTCCGAAAGGAAAATCTTTTCCTCTCAGAAGCTCCAAAACGGAAATTAAGACAAATAAAAACTTAGCTTCGGAAGATAATTTGGTCTTGGTAGAAAGGAATGCTTTTGAAGCCCTAATGCTTGTTGTAGTGGAAACAAGATCTTCTGAAGGATCAATCTCCAATACTTTCGAAGTTATTAAAACTTCCGAAGTATTGAAGGTCAAGTCTAATCTTCCAAGGATGGTGTGGAAGATGAAGGAAGACCAAGTGAAAGACCTCAGTTTAGTGATCACAAATGTCTTCATAAGATTCATTTATGTTTCTTTTCTTAGAACTAAGGATGAGACTCCTAAAATCTTGAAGAACTTCATTTTGAAAATTGAGAATTGATATCATCACAAGGTCAAGACCATAAGATGTGCTCAAGGAACTGAATTCAAGAACCAAATCCCTGACATATTTTGTGATAAAAAAGGATTGCAAGACAAATAGTGCTCCCAGGACTCCTTAGCAAAATAGTATTGCTGAAAGGAGAAATATGACACTTATTGAAACTACAAGAACCATGTTGTTTAACTCTAAATTGCCTATCACCTTCTGGGTGGAGGCTATCAACACTGCCTGTTATGTTCAAACTAGAATTTTAGTAGTTAAGACACATAGTAAGACTCTTTATGATCTGAGACATAAAAGAATACCTTTTATTGGTTTTTATAGATCATTTGAATATCCTTGCACAATCTTGAATACTAAAGATCAAATAGCCAAATTTGATGAGAAATCATATGATGCACACTTGTTGGATAATCTTCCCAAGCTAAGACTTATAAAGTATACAATCTCAGAACTAGATTAGTTAAAGAGTCAAACAATATGACCTTTAATGAGCACACTCCCAGTGTGAAAGGTTCTGGTCCTAATTGGTTGTTTGATCTAAATTTAGTTACCAATTGTTTTAACAAATGTTGTGAGAATATTTTAGGATCCATATGTATCTTATCAATAGGAAATCCTAACCCAGATTTGAGTTAAGAAGACCAGACAATCATACTACTTCAGCTTCAGTGTTAACTAACCCTATAGATGGTGTTCCTATCAACACACGCATGAAAAATCCAACTGATACATCTAAGGTGCCTACAAATTCCAGCTCAGAGGCACAAAACTCAAATGAAGGAGCTTTAAATGTAAGAGGAAATGGTAATAGTTGCAGTGATAAAGAAATTCTTGATGCTGGAAACCACTCCATGAAAGAGAAAATCAATGATGTCACACACTCATTGGATCAAGCTTCTCTTGATAAGTGTGCTGATATGGTGGGAGACACTTCATTGCTAGACCTAAACTTCACAAATTTAGATCTGTCAAATCAACCTGCTGTGATTCCTCAACTTAGGATCACAAGTCACACCTTACCACAAACATCATTGGATATGTTAACTGTGAGAACAACAGGATGGACTCATGTAAAAAATGTGTGTCTGTACTCCAGTTTCTTATCCTAGATAGAGCCAAAAATTTTGATGAGGCTTTGAAGGGTGGAAGTTAGGTTAAAGTAATGCAAGAGGATATGCTTCGATTCAATAGACAAAAGGTTTGGAACCTATGTCCTCTTCCTCAAGGCAAGACTACCATAGGAACCAAATATGTTTTTTTTAGGAATTAGAAGGTTGATAGAGGTCTTGTCATCAAGAACAAGGCAATACTAGTTGTTCAAGGATAGACACACAAAGATGGAATTGATTATAGTGATGTCTTTACACTTGTGGCAAGACTTGAAGTTGTTAGGATATTCTTGCCTTTTGTTGCATCCAAGGATTTCAAGGTCAACCAACTTGATGTCAAGTGTGCTTTCTTATATGGTGTGATTAATGAAGAGGTGTATGCCAAACAACCACTATGCTTTGTAGACCCAGATCATCCTGATTATGTCTACAAGCTTTATTAAGCTCTCTATGGGTTGGACCAAGCTCAAAGAAAGTGGTATGAGACACTATCTAAGTATCTTTGTCAGTATGTGTAACATCATGTATTTTTCGGTTAATTAAAAGTTAACATTGTTAATTCTTGTGAGGTCTATTGTTGGCACTTACAAAACTTATAGGTTACTTATGCTTATATCCTAGTTTATCTTTAATCCTTTAATTTGGAAGTTAATAATTTAATTATTAAATTGAACATAATATTAATAATAATAATGATATCACTAATAAGAATAATAATAATAATAATAAGTTATAAAAGTTAACAAATTAAATTATGAAAATATAATGTTTAGTTAAGTTTAAGGGGTCTTAGTGTCAGTTTAGGAAGTTTAAAAATAAAGTTAGTACGTAAAATGATAACAAACAAACTACAGGCACTAATTGTGTAAATTTTAAAAACCCAAACCATTCCCCCCTTTTACCCCCGAATTTCTAGCGGCCCTCCCCGCTCGTTGCCGGCGGCCAACGGCGAGTCCCAAAACCGCTACAATCGGTTGATTTCTTATCCAAAAGTTTTCTCAAAACATTCTAGAATGTATTTCGAACTTGAATGCATCAATTAATCGTGTTTAAACATCAGTTACTAGTCTAATTGATTGCATAACCGATTCACATTAAACTACATAGCCGTTCGAGCTTTAAGCCATATCTATAATCTAATTAAGCAAACCTACACAATCATCTAACTAATCCTAATCATTCACAATTTCCAATTGCACTTAAAAATCTTGTAAATATACATTCTAGGTGCATTGTGAAGGACTACGTTGAAATGATGTTTATTATTCTATTAAATCTTCAAATATATACTTATTGATCAAGTGAGTATTTCTATACCCCTTTTTGCATATTTTTACACTTTGGGGTGAAACATGTTACCTTATAAACATTGCACTTGTAAACTCGTTTGATTCTTGTAAACTTAATTCACTTGTATGTTGTGGTTAGTTGTATGTTGTGGTTAGTTGATCTTAGTAATTACCATGTATTGACTATTATATGTGCAATCATTAAATATTGTTAGCCTGGCGACGTCATAGATCTATGGGCTTGACAAGCCTGCTTGGTTAATCCAAGTATACTCAGCTAATCGTATAAACTTGTAAATCTGAAAAGTTGTAAACTGTCAAGGTTTGATTGTGCATCTATCTTACATCCCTAGTTACTTTGCTCAGTAACTTATAACATGAATTGCCATCTTTTATATATTTATGTATGAAAACTATGGAAATCTTACCAACATTATGTTGACCTTTTATTTTTAACATGTTTTTGGAAACGTGTAAGTTTGATTGCCATCTTTGAAGCTTATTCACATCTAGGAATGGACCTAGTTAAATAAAGGAATTGTCTTGAATTATTTCTTATTACGTATTGTTAAATTTTATTTGAGACTTTGTTTGTAGTGTTACATTTGAAACTTATAATTATCATATTTGGGTTTTAATAATAGCGTTATGTGGCTGTGAACAATCTTAACTCTTACATCTCGACGTTTCTACCATCAAGGTTGGGTAGCATGGATACAAGAGGGGTATAGATGGAAATCTCTTCATAAAATGAACAAGGAATGACTTAATGATGGTTCAAGTGTATGTAGATGACATTATATTTGGGCCAACTAATCCAAAGTTCTGCAAAGATTTTGAGATGTTGATGAAAAATAGATTTGAAATGAGTGCCATGGGAAAACTCAATTTCTTTCTAGGAATTCAAGTGAAGCAAGTTGTCAATGACATCTTCATAAGTCAGTCAAAGTTTGTACAAGAAATACTTACAAGATTCAACATGACTAAGTGTAAGATTGCAAAGACATCCATAGCCAGGAATCACTCCCTTGGACCTGATCTTGAGGGGGAGTGTGTAGATGAACACCTATATAGGGCTATGATTGGGTCTCTTATGTACCTCATAGCCAGCAGGCCTGATATCATGTTTGCTATATGCATCTGTGCAAGATATCAAGCCAACCCCAAGATGTCACACCTGGTTGTTGTCAAAAGAATTCTTAGATTTCTCAAAGGTGCATATATAGATAGTGACTATGGTATCCAAAGAATTCTAACTTCAATATGTATGCCTATACAGATAGTGACTATGGTAGTTGCCACATGACTACAAAGTCCACATATTGGGGATGTCACCTTGGTGGAATGATAGTCTCATGGAAATGAAAGAAACAATCCTATATGTCTGCATCAACTATTAAAGATGAACATATTGCTACTGCTAGCTGCTATGCTCACGTGCTTTTGATTTAGAATCAGATTTGGACTATGTATTCAACTTCAAGGAGACTCCAATCCATATAGATAACAATAGTGCTATCTCTGTTATAGAGAATCATGTGCAACACTCAAGGAAAAAACACATCAACATCATGTCTCATCTAATTAGAGATAATTTTGAAAAGGGATTTATAGAACTAGTCAAAGTTAACACAAATGAACAATATGTTGATCTTTTCATAAAGGCTTTTGATGAACAGGGATTTAAATATCTTGTATAAGCTATTGAGATTATTAACTTTGAGTAGATTTTCTTAAATACTTAATTCAAGACTATTTCTAAAACATGTATGTCCTAAGTTGTCTAAATTATCATCTATATAAGCTTAGTTTACTTTGGATGACACCTTTTTCAAATGGTACTCCTTAGAATTCTAGAAATTTTAAACATCTTTTCTTTTGAAAGGCATTAATATTGTCTTCGGAAGTATACTAAGTCATCAAAGTAGATAACTACTTATAAGAAATTAACCTTCGAAGAAATTCTGATATATATCTTCCGAAGCAAAAATATTCTTCTAGGTAGTTTTATGTGTCTAAAGAACCATTTTCTTCTTAAATCAATTAAGACTCGAAAGATTTATTCCTTTGAGAAAATAACTTCCTAGTTTTAAATCTCTTCCAAAACCAAATATTTCTCAAAAGAGAAAATACTCTAAGTATTTCTTTTCTTCCGAAGCTAATTTTCATAAAGCTAAGGAGTATCTTCCGAAGTCAAATTTGGCTACAGAAGTTTTTATAAAACTTCCGAACACAAAATACCTTCTTATAAAACTTCCAAAGACAAAATACCTTTGGAAGATTTTCGACTTCCAAGAAAACTACCTTTTTGGGCACCTTTTTCAGAGGTGGGACCGACATTCGGATTTGAAAGTTTATCCTTTTGCATTAACTTTGTCTCAAATCTATTTCATATACACACACATACACACAACAGTTCCCCCCTTTCACTAACTTCTTCAGCTGCAAATTCTCTAACCTAAATTCACCCACAAACTAACCTTGTTCTTATCTTCGTTCACACCAAAGCTACCTCAAATGGCTAACCTTGACAGACGAAACCAATTGGATTTCTCTATGCATCTCCATAGGCAGCATAATCAAGTTTCCTTGTTGGACTCTGAGAAAGATTTAGGTTTCTCAGAGGTATGCTAGTTTCTTACTTTATCCAACTACTTCACATCCCTTACCATTGATCCTCTACTATATGAGGATCAATTATGGACTTTTGGAGGACTTGCCAAGAGCTCATCTCGGATGGGGAGAAGGCACTATCTGCCAGAATGCATGGGAGAACAATCTTCATCACTCTAGCATCAATTAATACCCACATTTAGCTGGATGATGTAGAAAGTGACTTTTCCTTTCCCAAATTAGTTGTAAACCAGTCCTTTAGATAGACGGGTTATGAAAGAGACTTTTTTGTCAAAACCTTCAGGAAAGGATGGTCTCTTCTCATTGGAAGTACCTCCTCCATGTGGTCATTTATAGTTTATCTAACAAACATGGAGGATGGGACTAGATTCCTGAGGATCTCATCTTCATAGTCCATGGGATGGTTCAGGGGGTCAAGTTCAAGTACTCACAATTTGTGTATACTAATTTACATGCAAACTTAGACTCTTTAGAAATTACATATTCCATAGATATGTCCAGCATATTCTCAATTGTAAACAAGGCTCATAGTTGAGAGGAACAAGTAAGATTCTAAAAATTGGAACTAATGTAGCCCAACATCTTTAAGACAATGAGAAAGCCTACTGTGGGCTTCTCAAGGGTATAAACAACCCTTGTACTAAAAATGTTAGAGCTAATTGATCAAGGTGGCAACCTAGTAGCACCAGCTAGTGTTGAACCTACACATTCTATTTCACAACAACCCACACAACCATAAATAACCATCACCTACCAAAGAAAATCCAAACAAACCCCTACACAAGCTGCTCAGCTTTAGCAGCCCCCTATATCACCAGCCGTGTAAGAGGAAGTGGACAATAGTGCTCCCATTTCCTCTAAGGAGCAAACCACTCCCATTTGACCAATGATCAATGTTGAGGTTCCTCATGCTTTGCCTAATGAGCTCATAACTCCAACGAACTTAAGCCTTCACTCAGAGTCCCATAACTCTAGTGAACAACCTTCAGGGAAAATCTACCATCCCTAGCCTCTTGATCTAAACTGACCAATTCCCAACCTAGATTTCTATGATGATGAAGCCATGAGTTTCAGTGAGTACCATGATCTCCATTCCTGCTAAGGGAGAGATGAGTACTCCTATTTCTCTAATGCTAGCCCATATCATCTACCCACTACTAAGGTGGATCTCCCTAAACCTGTTCAGGAGGTCCATATGGAAGAGGCTCTCACTTTAGCAAGTGATTACATCATTAAGACCTCAACAATGGCAACCCAACACATTAACACTTCAACTGAAGTTATCAGTTTGTAGGGGAAATCCAATAGCAAAGAACACCATGTTGGTAATGATGAAGAAGACATAGGTCCTATTCTTTAATCCCCTAGTGATTCTTCTAATAAAGATGGGGGAACATGAGGCTAAAAGTCCAAAAACTAACCAAAACATGCTTTTATTTAGTCTCCAAGGTTAGTCACTTTGAATCTCAAGTGATTACCTTGCAAAGAAGGGTCAATGATTAGCAACTTGAGATTTATGATCTCAAGGAAAAACTAGTTGGGAGACCTTTAAGGAGGACTCAAAGCTACAAAGTCAAGAGCCATTATCCAAATAGCCAAAAGAAGTCTGCTGACAGGAAGAGGATGATGAGCTTCTTGAAGCTATATGGATTTTCCGAAAGGAGGCTTGGTCCAATGATTCTATCCACTATTGATGTGCACATTAGAATGATCAAGCAGAAGATTAAAAAGGGAGAGCTTGTTGACTTGCATTCTCCACCAAGTCAAACTCCTCCTGATGTTGAGGTCAAGGTTGAACCCACTAAGACAACACAACCGACCTATAGTTGCATCTCAGCCAACTTCATCTTCCTATCTATAGTAGGATTCTGCTCCCTCTCCTTACGAACTTGTGAGGGAAGAGAACCCAACTGAGAGAGACATAACAAAACAACCTGGTACAAAAGACAAGTCCTCTTAGTTAAAGACTTCAAAGAGTAGGAAAAGGATGGCCATGAAAAGTGTATCTAAGAAGAATAAGTCTAAGGTATCCACCTCCACACATTAGGATGAGTCAAAGCATCCCGAGGAAGTGCAAGAAAAGGCTGCTCAACAAACTCCAAATCAAGCACAACCTTTTGTAGCTGGAAGACCCATCATGTCCTAGACTTTTGCTTCAAATCCAGATAGATGGTATGTCATAAGAGATCAAGGAGGTCAAGATGTCTATTTCTGGCAAGATATGCTTGATCTTCCTCTACATAATCTCTATGACATGAGAAGTTATTAAGAGAGTCTGAGGGATCCGCACCAATTAATGAATAAGGGAATGGTCTTGATCCTATTAAGGACTGTCAATATCTGAATAACCTTCTCTATTTTGGTAGCACCAGCCTAGGGAGAGTTTGTAAGGTTATATAAGAAAGGTTGATGCAACTAAAGACCATAGAACTTCCAGCATGCATGCACTTATGTATAATGTAGAAGTTACTTTGGAAGTTTTACACTCTTCATAGAAAACTATTCGAAGTGTAAAAACTACCAAAGGCAAAGACCAAATCTTTTGAAACCAAAGATGAAATTTTCCAAAGCATTAAAGACGAAGTCTTCCGAAGCCAATAAAATGAAGACTGCTTTCTTCCAAAGATAGAGAATACATGCTTTCTCTAATCAACTTTTGCATAAATCAAACTTACTTTCTGTTGCAACTCTAAAGACTCACCAACTTGTATAAGTTGGTGAAAAGGTCCATGCTTTTGTAACTGTAGATTAAGGTTGAGAGTCTATAACTTTATACTTTGTACTTTTTTTCATCTTTGTAATATATTAGGATGTGAGCTATGACATGTCACAGTCACTAGTCAAAAGGCAATCTACCTTTTGACTGTACATTGATCTTGTTGACTAGATTAATGTTTTCAACTACCTTTCAAAGTATAGATGATTGTAGGATGTAGTATAAAGTATCTCATGTTCTTGTATTTCTTTTTATGCTTTGTAACACTTATAAAAGAACTTGAGAGCAATATGCAACATTCTTGAAAACCATATTTATTTGTTCTTGTTCTTTTGTTCTATCTTATTACTTGCTTGTGTTCTTATTGTCCTCTACATTAAAAAATTCACAATTTGATCTATTAAGTGTTATAAACACTTTTCTCATTGTGAAACTGATTGTATTCATAATCCTTAACTAGTCTTGCGTGCTTAACCTGCTCTAAGGTGAAAGTTGTGTACTAGAAGCTATCTGGGTTACTACACAACCTGAGATTCCTTTGTGAAAATGGAAGCAGATTCCTATAGACTTTATTACTAAGTTTTCCAGGACTCCTTGTAATTGTGACACAATATGGGTGACCGTGAACTGACTAACTAAGTCTGCTGATTTCCTTGCAATCAAGGAAACATAAAAAATGGATAAGCTAACTAGGATTTACTTAAAGAAAATAGTTTCTAGACATGGTGTACCAATTTCAATTATTTCGGATCATGACGCCTATTTAAATTTCATTTCTAGTAATTGTTAAAAAAGTATTTGAATACGTGTCTGGATATGAGCACTTCATATCATCCACAAATTGATGGGCAAAGTGAGCGTAATTTTACATGTTGGAGGAGATGTGACGAGGTTGTGTGATTGATTTTGGAAACAATTGGGAAGTTCATCTGCCATAGGTGGAGTTTTCCTACAACAATAGCTATCACACTAGCATTAAGGGAACACGTTTTGAGGCATTCTATGGGAGAAAGTGTAGGTCACTAGTGTGTTGGGCGGAAGTTGGTGATAGTCAGTTGACTAGACCCGAATTGATGCATGAAACTACTGAAAATATCATGTAGATATGAAATTGTATGGATGTAGCATGAGACCAATAGAAGAGCTATGTCGACAAGCGACAGAAACCTTTGGAGTTTTAGGTCGAAGACAAATTACTATTGAAAGTCTTACGTGGAAAGGTTTCATTTGTTTTGGCAAAAGAGGCAAGCTTAATCCAAGATACGTTGCACCATTTGAGATTCTAGAAGAACCGGTCCAGTGGTGTATCAATTAAATCTACCTGACTCATTGAGTGGAATTCATAGTGTTTTTCATGTCTTGAACCTTAAAAAGTGTTTATCTGACAAGACTTTGGTTGTACCACTCGAGGAGGTACAAGTAAATGAGCAATTATGATTTATTAAGGAAGCGGTTGAGGTGATGGTGAAATCAAGACTCTTAAGCAAAGCAAGATACGTATTTTCAAAGTTTGTTGGAACTCAAGACGTGGACCGGAACTCATGTGGGAATGTGAGGATCAAATGAAGCTTAAGTATAATCATTTTTAAGAAACAACGATGATAGCTGATGAAGGTAATTAGTAAATTTGGGGACAAAATTTCTTTCAATACAGGAAAGATGTGACAACTCACTCAATACAGTAGACCAATGATGTAACACAACCATGTAACACAACTTCCGGGATGAAAATTCTTTCAACATGGGGATAATGTGACATCCGGTAATTTTCCGTTACCAAATTCTGTTAGTTTCGTTAGGTCTTGCATAAATGTGTCGTAAGCACACACTAGTTGTTGTTGAACGTTGGTGACCTAATAATAACTAACTATGGTTAACAAATAATAACACAATTAATGAGATTGATTATTATTATGTTGTTATGTGATTCATTAATTTTAAATACTATTATGAATTTTAAATATTATTTGGGAAATCTAGGTTTTATGAAATATTGAAAAGTGTTGGGTTATATTAGGAAGTTATAGAATATGCATATTTGGGATTATAATAGATCATTGTTGTGTATGTTAATTAGTATAAATCATGTTGAGAGATGTGATAATGAACGTCATACACCCGTGCGAATCGGAGGCTCCTACTTAGTAGATCTGGCATGGTTTAAGGTGTGGATTAGTGAGTAGCTTCACATGGCATGTAGTGGATGATTAAACTCAATGTATTATTTGTTTATTGTGATGTAATTATATTTATGTGGAGCATGATAATTGGTTGAGGTTCGCATGTATTTTATCATAATCTATGTTGAAATGGTGATCTTGATAAAACTTAAGATTCATAATGTAAGGCCCCGTTCCCTGGACTCTTACAGCCGGTCAATCATCGCACATAAAAGATATATTTTCACCATCTTACATAAAAACTTTGTAGCGGAAACAGTTAGATAAACATTCCATTTCATTATAAAGGCTTTTGCAAAACAATATATCGTTATCAAGTTACAAAATACATGTTGCATTACATCATAAAAGCATTATTAATATGGATGCTATCGAAAAGAGCTGAGTATTCGCCTCGTGCCATCCTCAAAAACCATTACCTTCCAACTGGAAACATATAAAAGTCAGTGTTGGTGAGTGAGTTCTTGTTTTAAAATAAAACATACTTTATCTTTCGTTCAAAACCGTTCTTTACTTTCCTTCAAAACATAACAGGTTTAAAAATGTGACCACACATCGTACGTACACATAGATAATATTTATTATCTTCATCATCGTTCGTTTCGTACTTTTATTATCTTCTCATTTTTATCTAGGTCCTGTCATGTGTTGAATCCCCCTCTAGAGCACCAAGCGATTCATCTAGGGTTAAGCGACAAGGACCCCATATGCCTGGTCAATCACAAAGACTGAACCCCTGTGTGCATCCTCATGGGGTATATAACCCGCACACAGTTGAGCTGACAACCTCTCATTGGGTATGAACCTCCATACATTTGCTTAATCACACGGATTAAGCCCAGTGTGCATCCTCATGGGGTAGCTAACCCGCACACGGTTGAGCTAACACTCCGCATTGAGTGTGAACCTTCATACATTTGCTTGCAAGTCTTTCTTATTTGATTGGCGATCGTTTAGGTACGGAGTACTAACTAATTTACGTGTATACCAAACCAAATAGTGCAGAATCCTATTTGATTGGCGATCCAATCAGTGAGAACGCAAATATAATCAATCTAAGAATGAATCAAAACGTTAAGAACGATTGTACGATGATTAACTGTGATCTATGAACTTGGAACAGGTGTTCTTGAGTCTCTGGACGGCTAGGGTATGATTATGTGCGTAGGTATTCTAATTGTTATGTATTTCCATGAATTAAGTGGTATTTATAGGTTAAGGTTTTCCATTCGTACGACTGTACCATTTGCATGGTTCAGTCGTGCGACTGAAGCATGCGGTTGATCCATCCGCATGACTGAAGGTCCAGTTGTGCGACTGAGTCAATCTTATGTCACAATCGTGCGACTGATCCAGTCTCCTGGTTCAGTCATGCGACTGGTCCATTAGCATGAAATATTCAAGCGTATGGTCCATTTGCATGGTCCATTTGCATGAGAACTTCACATGAATAAATTTAAACATGTTTCTCAACCATTATTGACTAAGAACTATGTAAACAACCACAAACCTATATAGTTAGTTCAATATGTGTTATCACATAATAAACAATGAAATATTAGACATTATAAACATCAACAACACATTGTATTTCATTTATACTCATTCAATTACATATATGTAAGACATGAAAGACATTTTACATTAAGCTCATAAACTAGGTACACATGTATCTACAAACTCCCCCTTGGACCTAGTTTACATCATTGTCTAACATTCTTTATCAGCTCATCAAACATCTTGTACTTCTCCACTCTTGTAACTCCGGTGTTTATCTCAAACGCGAAGCATAGTCTTATAACATTTTGGAACTGAAGGGCTTCTACAATGTCTTGCGCGTCATAGAACATTGGCCACTTGTATAAAGTGTAGACATTGTCTGCTGACAAGTTGGTTATCCACATTGGCTCAAATACCTGGATGGTTTCCATATTTCCTTCTTTGTTCAGAACTATGACCGCCTCACCTATTCTCCAATCATAGTACCACCACTTGAAGTGTGGAGTGAAGTCTTATGGCATTTCCCTTAGAGGGATTCTTGACATCATGCGCGAAGGACTCCACTTCAGCATTATCTTTGTCTTTCCAGTAATGGAATCAACTTCAGACCGTCTAATGTACCTCATCGGTTGTTGAGGTTTGAAGTTGACCCACCTGGTGTGGTACTCTTTCTTCAAAGCAGCCTCAAACCAACCTAACATCTTCTTTGGATTAGCATATAGCAACTTTAGTTTTGCCAGCTGGTTGAACTCAAAACCAGGGAGAGTCTTTAGATCATATGGGGATCTGAAGTACTCTATTCCCTTTTCTCTCTTGATAGCATAGACATTTAGATCCTCAAAATATGCCCACGCTGTAATCTTTCCTGACACCTTCAAATGCTTCTTCACTTTGTAGAGCTTCGTGTAGGCACTCAGCTTTGGAGCAGTGTGTTGGTCTCGGATTTCTGCAAAACATGCCGCCCATTCAGCCTTTTTGATGTTGACATCAGCGTCTAAGGCTTGGGCGTGATCCTTATTCTTCTCGGACTCTTGCTCCATCTGATCCAGTATCTTAAACGTATCACTAACAAGAGTATCACCCAGATTGGGGACTATATTTCCCTCTTTGTCAGCATACTCTAGATAGTGCTCTACAGTGACGTCCTCGATCTCGATCTCATCTATGACATTCAGCTCATCATCACTGGTAACTTCAAAAGTCAGAGCGTCCTTCATAATCTTGTCCAGATTGAGCCAGAACATCTCAGCAAGTTGCTCATCCGTATGGTCATGAATGATTTCTCCTTCTTTAGGAGTATAGCTTACTGACCTTCGAACGATCCCTTGCAAATCAAGAATCACTGTGAGTTGAGACTTGATTTGCTGAAGGGGAGCAACATCGTACTCATCTTGCTGAGTTGATTGATCTGCTTGATTTAAACATGTAACACATCAATTTGTTAGTAATTAATCAAGACAAACAAACATTTGATAACAATATATAAACATTAATTAAATAATATTAATACACTATTCAATTACAAAATTTTTCACATACATAAATGTCTAATCATTACTTTTGCCTTGAATAGCAGGCGTGTCAGTAGGTGGGGCAGATGATGAGGCTCCTTGGTCTTGATTTCTCTTGGTGCGTCTCTCTTGACCCTGAGCTGAGGTAGATGCAGCTGCATCTCCTTCTTCATCGTCATCATCATACTGCCTTTCTCTTATCTCTTCATCATCACTTCCCTCGTCATCATCACTATCATCATCTTCATCTTGATCATCACCATCATCATCATCACCTTCTCTGATCTTTAGAGGCTTATCTTTTGATCCATTGAGCTTGAGCATGATGGTGTTGTTAGCCGACTCCAACTCCTCTATCCTCTTTGCTGATTTCCTGGAGTTGGGCAATTTGCTGACCCTGTCAATTAATCAGTTGGGTCTGCTATGAGATCTGCTGTGCTTGGGCAACAGTTAGCTCCATAAGCTGTCGTAGCTAGGCAATCTTCTCATCATCAGCAGCCAGCAGCCTCAGCACCATACAATTTAGCGTTGACAGCTATTCCTCTACCCCAATAGAGGGTAGAGTACATCCAGTGGTGAATGTGGTATGAGATGAGGGATCAGTTTGGTGGCTTGTGGTGGTAGTGGTGGCAGTGGTGAATAAGGGTGGTGGTATATTAGTGGGTGGAGAAGGATGGGCTATAGTGGTGGTGGAAGGTAGTGTGGTAGTGATGCTGGGTGGTATGGTGGTAGTGGTATAGGGTGATATTGTGGTAGTGGTGGAGGGTGTGGTGGTGATAGGTGGTGTGGTAGTGGTGGAGATAGCAGTAGTGGATGAGGTGGTGGTTGTGGCAGTAGTAGATGTCACTGTAAATTTTAGCCTCTTCCCTTTCTTGCTATAGGGGTGAGCCATTCTCTTCCTCCTCGAGCCTTTAGGCACAGAGGCTCCCCCTGGCTATTGGGTTGGTTTGGGGTGTATGATGGATTAGTAGTATCCTTTCCAGACACACCCTGACGTCCTCCAAACCGCCTCAAGACCTCTCTCTGTGGCCACGACCCGGCTTCCCACCGTTCGCACCAGAGGTTCGTCATCTTACTCCTCCTCCTCCTCCTCCATTTGGAAGTCAGGGCGAATAGGAGCTGGTTCGGGTCCACCCTAACCATCCCCTCCCTGATCAGCATCATGATCATCACCAGCAGAGTAATCGGAGGGTAGAGCAATTTACTCAACATCCGAGTCGCCATCATCGTGACGCCACTTTTGCCAAGCTGGCACCACATAGTGTTCTGTGGCCAAGTGCCCAAACAACCTCTTTATAGGGGGCTTTACTTGTTTGCCCCTGTAAACCTTCATTCTTCCAAAAGTGGTGTCATCCATGATCTTGAGAGAGACAACATCATAACTCTCCTTAGGCAGTGAAGGAAGCTTCTCGTCAATGACCATTTGTAGGAATCTCGGTTACATGCAGAAGCCTTCCTTGCCTTTGGCCTCTAAGTTCTCGATCAAGTAGGAGAATATCATGTTGGAGAAGTTGAAGGGATGATTCAGCACCAGTGCCACGTAGGCATTCTGGATATGGTCAGAGAGATCATCAAATCCACCCCTTTTTGAAGCAATGCAATTCAGAATAACATGAGCTAGGTACTTGAACTAGGGACACCTGTTGCTTTTATTTAGCACACCTGCGTTGATATCCCCAGAGTACCTCATCCGTAGAAAGCATCCCCTTACGGTAAGAGTATGTATTCTGGTCAGGTAGGTAGCATCATCTCCCAGATCCAGTACGCATCTAAGGTCGGCTGCTGTGACCTCAATCTCTTGGCCAAGTATGGTGCTACGTATACAGTAGGGCTCAGTCGATCGGTCAATGGATGCACCTTCCCAGAAGGCCTCCTGTATAGACCGATAGGGTGTGCATGGTGCAGATATCGCTCTATGGATCCTCGATCTCCTCAGAAATGCGATAATACCAGCAAACTCGACAGCATTCCGAGTGGTGGCATCCAAGTGAGCACAAATGTTGTGCTTGGTGTTGATGATCCACCTATCTGCCAAGATTCTATAACACAAGACACATAAACATTAGACCTACACATAACAGAAACCATTACAACTTAAACTGTTTGAGATCAGTCAGGTTCAATCAAGCGATTGAACCATACGACTGAGTTCTGTCAGTTGATGTAGTATGCGACTGACTTCAAGCGGGCGACTAAGCATGCAGCTGAGCTCAATCGGGCGACTAGGCATGCGGCTGAGCTCAATCGGGCGATCGAGCATGCGGTTGAGTTCAATCGTGCGATTGTGCTCATACGCCTAGTTCATTCAGCCGATTGAGTCATTCGCTCAGTTCAATCATGCGATTGAAGTTCATTTGGAGTGACCAGTCGCATACTTCTTTGTTGGATCAAGAAGAAGGCTAATGCAACCAAAACTAAGTCACTTAGATAATTTTGGTGTTGCATGCAAAGGCTTTCGAAGCTTAACATGGAACTTCCAAAGGTTGTAGAGTTCTTCCGAAGACAATGTGAAAGATCAACTTCCGAAGACAGAACTCTACTTCCGAAGACAAGTGCATACTTCCGAAATTCATGTCTTAGAAGAATAAACTGAAGAACACTTCTGAAGTATGATGAAAAGAAAAAGTCTCCAAGCATTGTAAAAAGCAGCCTCTTCCGAAGTATAAGTGGCTTCGGAAGTACTTACTCTTCCGAAGCCATTTAACCTCGGAAGACACTACTATGAACCAGTGGACACAAGTATGGTCTTTGACACTCTGCTGCAGACTTCTGATATAGCATTGCTTCTTCCCAAAGAGCCATGTTGTTGACCATACTTTATTCCATTGTTCACCTTTTTATGATAGTACATGTTACCAACTTTAGTTGGTGACAAAAGGTAAGTCAGGGACATGTCCTGACTACCATATCTCAGATAAGACTTTATCCTAGATACCTTAAACTATAGTCTTGTAGTATAGGCTCTAGCTAAAGGATCCCAGCTAGTATCAAAGTATATCCGGCTGTAGGTAGTATTATATATAGGTTCTCTTTGTAACTCATTGCACACTGCTTGCAAGAGTCTTGTATTATTGAGTTGATAAGCAATATATAAAAGTACCTTGAAAATTACTTCCTGTGTTCTTTATTACTTTCTATATTGTGATCAACTCTTACTGATTCTATCCTTACCCGAGTGTTGTTCTAGGTGAGTTTGAGAGAAAAGATTGTGTTAAGTGACAAATATCGATCCTGCATTCTCTGTTCAACACATTTATCCTGAATCTAAGTCATTTCTTGCAGTTCAACGTTGTGTTTAGGTTTTGTAGACTCGCAAGACTCTCAATTGTTGTTGTATGCCTTTCATTTAACCCAATTTTTACTTTTATTTGGTCTATTTGATAGTTAACACTGTTTTCTTGTTTTTAATCGGTTTAGGCCACTTAGGGTTTGTTTTCTCCGTGCATTTAGTGTGATTTTGGTCGCAAATAACCTGCAGATGTAATACGAATTTGTCAATAACTAAAAGGTGAGGACAAATCGATCTAATCAAATTTGGGCTGAGTGTCTCTACTTTCGGGCGATTTTAGGGCGATTGAGGGGTGATGAGCATATGCGACCGATTTCATCCCTATTTATACTGAATCTGGTTTCAATCGAGCGAATGGATCCATTCACCCTTTTTCAATCGTGCGATTGGCTCAATCTGTCACATTCAATCGGGCGACTGGGTTTCAGTCGGGCGACTAACTCATTCGGTCATCCCCATTCAAGCGATTGGCTCAATCTTGTAAGCCAGTCGTGTGAATGGTTCATACTCATGCTCCATTCGGGTGACTGGTTCATAAGTATGGTCCAATTGTACGACTGGTCCATACTCATGGTCCAGTCGTGTGACTGGTTCATAGGTATGGTCCAATCGTACGACTGGTTCATAGTCATGGTCCAGTCGTGCGAATGGCTCATACTTATGAGTTTGACCTTATGACCATTCATAAACTTATCCCTTTTTCCTTATTGATAAGACATTTTGACTAGTGATCATCTCAGACATGACCATTTTAACTTAGAAAACAGTTGATCACCTAAGACGTGATCCTTTCTAACAAGTTGTCACCTTAGACGTGACCTTTTAATTGAGTAATTTCCAGATTGACTTCCGATGCGTAGTCCGACATTTAACTAATAAATTAACTGAAATTTAACTAAATTAAACAACTATAAATAAAACAAAGCAAAAACATATATTTGTATTTTTGTGTGAGGTTGAAATCCTAAGATATGTATCTACCAGATTTTCTTCCTAGACAGTATAGCGTCAAGTTACTTTGATCATAACTAGAACGATTCAATTATGGAATCATACAGGTATATCAAATCATTTGGAACATTTTACCAAAACCTTTTGATGCTAGATTCTTGTTTTCTTCGAGAGTCATTTGCAAGTTTAGGAAATCATACTAGTGCCATAAGATGCACATAGTGATTTTGACTTTCAAGAGTTACAGCCATGATGATTGTCAGTATACTTGTCCTCTTAAATCCATACACAGATTTTTGACACACATTGGTGATGATTTAGGGTTTAAGTATTTAAACAAGCATTTGTGGATCCCACACTTATATGGTAATCAACGTTCCTCAGGAGATTTGTGAGCGGTCTACGGGTAGTATTCAAGAAGAAACTATTCTAGAGCTTTCAAAAAGATGCTAAGCCTCAGGTCAGTGCTGCCGCACAGCAGAGAGGCGCAAACAACAATGAATTCTAGAATATTTTGGTTATGCTTATCCTCAAGTTAGCCACCCCACAGCAGAGAGGCACACAACCTATCTTCTTGTTTGAGCAATTATTTTCTTTTTGCACAGATCGCACCAACAACATGGGTTATTAGCTTGATTGCATTTTGCAATTTTCATGTGCTTTGCTCTTTTTAATGGTCATCCGCACACATTTGTGGCGTTTATTTGGTTTGTCACCCCTTATTGAAACTTCGTTAATTGTGTTAACCAGGGATAAGATGATAACCCATAGCTTGTTGAACTACTTAGTTTGAACATGAAATCACCAACGAGGTCTGAATCTACCGACATATCAACAAATGGTCTATCAACCTCTAGGTCTACTTTCTCCATGTTACCTTAGTAGCAGCTAGCTTAACTATCATTTTTCCTTTTATGTTGCTTAGACATCTCAGACCTATAATTTGAATTTTGCATTTTGAACAATTTCATTCTGTTAAAGTCCCAAATCATTTTTTCATGTGTACTACCATATTCCATAGTCATTGAATTAGTATCACAGATACAAACTCATTTCTCTTAGCTAGACTGCCCTCCTCCCTCGTTTTTTATGTACTGAAACTAAAACTATTAAATTTAATACTAACTAACTTAACATATTCTCTGCCTAAAATTCAAAAACCGTAAATGGTTTTTTTGTTTAGAAATTTAATAGGAGAATAATTAAAAGAAAATACAAACTAAAAGAAAAATGAAATCTACTTGTCGGACTAAGTACTGTCATCATCGGAAATCACTTCACTTTTCTTTTTAACCCCGTTGACCTCTAACAGATATAGAAAACATTGTTTATCAAAGGCTTTTGTGTAGAGATCAGCGCGTTGAAAATCCGTATTTGTTTTAACAACATCGATCAAATGATTTTCAAAACAATCACGTATAAAGTGATATTTAATTCCGAAGTGTTTGGTTTTAGGATGTTGAACCGGATTTTTTGTTACGGCTATGGCCGCAGAATTATCAACATAAATAGGAGAGTTAGAGAATTTCCAACCGTAATCCCGCATTTGTTGTTGAATCCAGATGATCTATCAACAGCAACTTGCAGCAGCAACATATTCAGCTTCTCAGGTTGACAGTGCAATCGAGGTCTGCTTCTTACACTGCCAGGTGACTAATCTTCTCCTAAAGAATTGACATCCCGCTAATGTGGACTTGTAGTTCATTTTGCGACTGCCATAATCTGAGTAACTATACGCTGTAAGCTCGAAATCATCATCATGAGGATACCACAACCCGAGTGTTGGAGTGCCATTCAGATAACGAAATATCCTTTTCACACCGATGAGATGGTTGACCTTCGATTTTGCCTGATATCTGGAACATAGACACGTCACGTACATGATATCCAGTTGTGAGGCGGTGAGGTACATGAGAGATCCGATCATTCCTTGGTACATAGTGGCTTTAACCAGATCGCCACTTTCGTCGGGTGCCACATTGTGGTTTGTAGCAAGTAAAGTCCCAGCTGTCGAAGCATTCTCCATATCGAACCGACTGAGAATATCGCCTACATACTTTGTTTGATGAAGGAAAATTCCCTTAGGTGTCTGATCCACCTGTAACCCGAGAAAGAACTTCATTTCTCCCATTGCACTCATCTCGAATTCTGCCTTCATTACTGCTTCAAATTCTTTACACAATTCTTCGTTTTTGGACCCGAAGATTATGTCATCAACATAGATCTGTACAAGCAGTAGGTCACCATCCTTTTCTTTGATAAACAATGTACAATCAATCACTCCTCTTCGAAACCCATGTTTCACAAGATGAGTCGAGAGCTTCTCATACCATGCTCTGGGGCTTGATGAAGCCCGTATAGTGCCTTGTCTAGCTTGTAAACTCAGTCCCAATGGTACGGATCCTCAAATCCCTTGGGTTGACTAACATACACTGTCTCTCGGATTTCACTATGAAGAAATGCACTCTTCACATCTTGTTGATAGACTTTGATCTTCATATATGATGCATAGGCTAGGAAGATACGGATGGGTTCTATTCTTGCCACAGGTTCAAACACTTCATTGTAATCAATCCCCTCGACTTGTTGAAATCCTTGAACTACTAGTCGAGCCTTGTTTCTGATAATGACCCCTTGGTCATCCTTTTTGCATTTCAAAACCCATTTAGTGCCAATGACCTTAGCACCTTTTGGTCTATCCACCAGAGTACACACTCCTAACTTCTTTAATTGAAGAAGTTCTTCTTGCATGGCACTACCCAAGCCTCATCATTTAAGGCATCACTTACATATTTTGGCTCAAATTGAGACACAAAACATCGATAAGCACCATCATGAAGGTAGCCTTTTTCCATGACTGAGG
>BJCM01259634.1:0-17655 GCA_018326385.1 Flaveria bidentis
TGTTACACTCATGCGACTGATCCAGTCTCCTGGTTCAGTCGTGCAACTGAGTCATTCGCATGAAGTTGTTCATGCGTATGGTCCATTAGCATGGGCTATTCGCATGAGAACTTCATATTACTAAGTTTGAATATATTTATTAATCATTACATTACTAAGATTAATTCAAACAACCACAAACCTATATAGTCAGTTCAATAAGCGTTAAACTACTAATTAATGAAATAATAAACATTATAAGCACAACCACACATTGTAATTCATTAAGTACCTAATATTACATATGTGTAAGACAATAAAGACATATTACATTAAGCTTAGAAACTAGGTACACATGTATCTACAATCTCAGCATTGAAAAAGTAAACTTTGTTAATGAGATTGGGTACAAGCTTCTGAGTGTATCCTAATTTTATGATCATTGACATAACATGCTCTTTACTGAGCATGAGTGTATTGTTCTCAAGCCCAGAGTGGTCCTTCCTCAAGAGCATATCCTACTCATAGCTACCAGGAATAGGAACATATATGAGATAGACTTGCAAAAAACATCCTGTTCAGGAGAAGTTTCTTGCTTTCTATTTAAAGCCAATAGTGATAAGTATTTCCTCTAGCATAAAATTATGTGTCATATAAACTTTAAAAGCATGAATAAAATTAATTAGGAATGATTTGGTAACTAGAATGCCAAAGAAAGAGTTTACGGATGATGACCATTATGTTGAATGCTTAAAAGGAAATCACCACAAAGTGTCTCAAAAGCCAAAGGAAAGAAACTCAATCACTACTCCGCTACACTTTTATATATGGATCTCTTTTGCCTACAAGTGTAATAAGTCTAGGAAGGACATGTTATTGTTTTATGATCACCAATGATTTCACAATATACACTTGGGTCTTCTTACATAGAACTAAGGATGAGACCCTTGAGATGTTGAAGAACTTTATTTTGAAAATTAAGAATCGATGTGATCACAAGGTCAAAATCATAAGATATGATCATGGAACTGAAGTGAAAACCAAATCCTTGATGCATTTTATGATAAGAAAGGTATTACAAGACACTTATTGAAGCTTCAAAGAACTTAATTCAAGAACTAAATCATTGACATTATAGTGCTCTTGGGACTCCTTAGCAAAAATAGTGTTACTGAGAGGATAAATATGACACTTATTGAAGCTTCAATTACCATGTTATATGATTCTAAACTGCACATCACCTTCTTGGCAGAGGTATTAACACTTCTAACTATATGCAGAACAAAGTTTTAGTAGTTAAGACTCATGGGAATACTGCTTATGAGTTGTGGCACAAAAGGAGACCTTTCATTTGATTTCCTTAGATCATTTGGATGTTCTTGAATCATCTTGAATACCAAAGATCAGATGGCCAAATTTGTTGAGAGATCAGATGATGAACATTATATTGGATACTCTTCCCAAGCTAAGTCTTATAGAATATACAATCTCAAAACTAGAGTAGTTAAGGAGTTAGCCAATGTGACCTTTAATAAGCACACAGTAGGGTGGAAGGTTCTGGTCTTGATTGGCTATTTGATCTTGATTTAGTTACTAACCGTTTTAACAAATCTTGTGAATATGTTTTAGGATCTATAGGTAGTTTATCAATAGAAGATCCTAATCTAATATTTGAGCTGAGAAGACCAAATTTAGAAAATTGCTTTAGCTCTAGTGGTAACAAACCTTGTAGTTGGAAATCTTGTCTACACAACAATGACAAACTCTTCAGCTAATACATCTGAGTTGCCTACAAATTCCTACACAAATTCATAGAAGTCAAATAAAGGAGTTTCCAATTTAGGAAGAGATGGTGGTGGTGATAGTGATCAATAATTTCTAATATGAATAACCACTCCATGAAATACAACATTAATGATGTCACACATTCATTGTATTAAATTTCTCTTCATAAGTGTGTTGATTTGATAGGTGATACTCAATCACTAGATCTGAATTTCACAAATTTAGATATGTCCAACCAACTTGTTATTATTCATCAGCTGAGAATCCACAAGTCCTATCCCACCACAAACATCATTGGAGATGTTAAGAAAGGGGTGACAACAAGAATGCAAACCCATCACAAAAATGTTGGTCTTTACCTTTGTTTCTTGTCCCAGATTAAGCCTAAGAAGATTGATGAGACTTTGAAGGATGGAAGTTGGGTTGAAGGAATACAGGAGGAGATGTTCAACTCAAAAGTCAAAAGGTTTGGAATCTATGTCCTCTCCCTCAAGGGAAGACCTCAATTGCTACCAAGTGGATTTTTATGAATAAGAAAGATAATAGAAGAGTTGTCATCAAGAAAAAGGAAAGACAAGTTGTTCAAAGATACAAACAAGAAGTAGGTATTGACTATGCTAATGTTTTTACTCCTATAGCAAGACTTTAAGCTGTTAGGATATTCCTTACTTTTGTTGCATTTAAGGATTTCAAGGTCTACCTACTTGATGTCAAGTGTGCCTTCTTATATAGGATGATTGATGAAGAAGTTTAGGTCAAATAGCCATATGGCTTTACAGACCTAGATCATCCTAATTATATCTACAAGCTTAACAAAGCGCTCTATGGGCTACGTCAAGCTCCAAGTAAGTGGCATGAGACACTATCTTAGTACCTTGTCCAGCATGGCTACAAGAGGGATACTATTAATGGAACACTTTTCATTAAAGGAACAAGATATGACTTGATGCTAGTTCAAGTTTATATAGATGGCATTATCATTGGGTGAACTAATCCGAGGCTCTACAAAGACTTTGAGAAGTTGATGAAGAATAGATTTGAAATGAGTGTCATGGGAGAACTCAATTTCTTTCTACGAATTCAAGTGAAGTAGGTTCACAATGGCATCTTCATATACCAGTCAAAGTTTGTACAAGACATACTTACAAGATTTCATCTGACTGGGTGTAAGGTTGAAAAGACACCCATAGCAAGAAACCACTCCCTAGGACCTAATCTTAAGGAGGAGTGTGTTGATGAATATCTCTAAAGGGCTATGATTGAGTCTCTTCTCTACCTCACAAGCAGCAGGCCTGATTTCATGTTTGCTAAGATGTCACACCTGGTTGTCGTCAAAAGAATTCTTAGATACCTCAAAGGTGTTCCCAAACTAGGCCTTTGGCATCCAAAGTATTCTATTTTCAATTTGTATGCTTATATAGATAGTGATTATGGTGGCTAAATCTAGGGAATATCAACTTCTTGGTGGAAGGATAGTCTTATGGCAATGCAAGAAACAATCTTGTGTGACTGCATCAATTGCGAAAGCTAAATAAATTGATGTTGCAAGCTACTATGATCAAGTGCTTTGGATTTAGAATCAGATGTTGGACTACGGATTCAACTTCAAAGAGACTCCCATCCATATTTACAACAATAGTGTTATCTTTATTAAAGAGAATCTTGTACTGCATTCAAAGACAAAACACATCACCATCAGGTATTATTTGATTAGAGATAATTTTGAAAAAGAGATTGATAAAACTAGTCAAATTTAACACAAATGAATAATATGTTGATCTATTCATAAAAGCTTTTGATGAGTAGAGATTTAAGTATCTTGTATAAGCTATTAGGATGATTAATTTTGAGGAGAGATTCTTGAACTAAACTCAAGATTATTTTTAGTATGTGTGTCTTAAGTTGTTTATATTATCACCTATATAAGCTCTGTTTACCTTGGAATAAACTTTTTCAAACTTATATTCTTAAAATTTTGAAAATTTAAGATATACCTTCTCTTGGAAGACATTAAGTTGACTTCTAAAAAATATTATGTCTTCAAATATAATAACTACTTCTAATACATTTATCTTCGGAAGAAATTCTGATATATCTTTTGAATCTTAAATATGCTTCTAAGTACTTTTATATTTTGAAGGACAATTTTCTTCCGAAACCAAGTAAGTCTCGGAAGCTTTATTCTCCATTGAATAAAACATATAAAGTTTAATACCTTCCGAAACCAAATATATCTCAGAGGCAAAACCACTCTAATTATTTTTCTTACGAAGAAAACTTTTATCAAGTTAAGGAATATCTTACGAAGTCAAATTGGCTTTGTAAGTTTTCTCCAAACTTCCGAAAACAAATTACCTTCGAAGGATTTTATAATTCCAAGAAAACTAACTTTTTGGGCATTTTTTAGAGGTGGGACTAACATTTGGATTTCAAAGTTTATCCTTTTGCATTAACTTTGTCTCAAATCTAATTCATATAAATATACCTTTAACAGTTCCCCCTCTTTCATCTTCTCCTTTATCTGCAAAAGTTCTTAACCTAAATTCACCCACAAACTACCTTTGTTTTTACCTTTCTTCACCTTTAAGCTACTCAAAATGGCCAATCTTGATCCTAGAAACCAACCCGATTTTTCTATGTAGTTACACAGGCAACACAACTAAGTTGCTTCAAGGGGTCAAGTTCAAGTAATCTCAATTTGTTTATACAAATTTGCTTGCAAACTTGGACTCTTTATATTATTACATGTTCTATAGATATGTTCAACATATTCTTAACTATGAACTGGGTTAATAGTTAAGTGGAAAAGGTAACAATCTTAAACTAGGATAGATGAAGCCCAACATCTTCAAGACAATGAGAAAGTCCACAGTTGGCTTCTCAATGGTAGAAACAGCCCTTGTCCTAAAAAATTTAGAGTTCATTGATCAAGGTGACAACTTGGCAACACGATCCAATGTTGAATCCACACCTTCTACATCTGCACTACCCACACAGCCACATATCACCCACACCTACTCAAGAAGATCCAAACGAACCCCTGCACAAACTACTCAAGATGTGCAGGCCCCTGTACACTCACCCATGTAGGAAGAAGTGGGCACTAGAGCTCCCACTTCTCATGCTCAGCCTCATAAGCTCACTACACCAGTCTTAAGCCTTCACTCTGAATCTCAAAACTCTAGTAATCAACCTTTAGGGGAAAGTTACCATCCCTTTTATATCTAAACCAACCAATCCTAAACCTTGTATTCTATGATGATGAAGATATGGGCCTCAGTGAGTATCATGAGTCTCTCCTCTCCACCCCTACTCAAGAAGAGATGAGTGCTCCTAAATCACCCATATCCAGCTCATATCATCCAACCTAAAGTGAGGTAGACCACTCTAAACCTGTTCAGGAAGTCCATGTTGATGAGGCTCTTAGTTCTACAAGTGATTTCATCATTAAGACGTCAACCATGGCAACCCAAACCATTGACACTTCTCTTGAGACTATCACGGTTCATGGGAAATCCAACAGGTAAGAACTCCATGCTTGTGATGAGGAAGAAACTTTGGTCCTATTCTCTTATCCCCTCATGATTCTTCTGATGAAGATGAGAGGAGTCTGCAACTAAAGCTACAAAACCTATCAAGAACATGCACCTATTTAGTTTTAAAGGTAAGTCATCTGGAATCTTGGGTGGCTACATTACAAAAAATGGTTAATGACTAGCAACTTGCGACTACCGATGTCAAGGGAAAGTTAGATGAGAGACCTATCAGGAGAACTAAACCAGACGCACAAGAACCAATAGATGTGTTGGACCTAACCATTAGCTCCCCTGTGTAAGAGGGTGATGCTACCAAAAAGGTGGAGAATGTCCTACTTGTAATCACAGAACCTAGGAGTTTCTTCCAGAGTATAGGCATGAAGGACTCACCACCCTCACTTGTCGTTGTCCATGCTCAACAACCTCCTCAGGTTCACATTGATATGGACTCACTCATTCAAAACTTGTTTGAGTAGTGTATACTAAGGGCAATGCCTACTCCATCTCACCCTTCTGGAAGTCCAATGGTAGGATGGAGGTATGATGTTGAAAGGATAGCCCTGGTAATCTATAGGTCTCATGAACAACAAAAAAATCTTCAACTTCTACAACCTAAGATACTATGAGAGCACCAATATGGTTGACTTCCCACTTGACAACTCAAGTCAAAGCAGCAAGATTCAATGTTAGTTGATAAGATTCAAGACAAGGTGCTTGAAGAGTTCAAGAGGAGAACCAAGCTATATAGACATAGGCTAGTATGCAAGATTGTTGATCAATTAGATGTTTAGGTGGACCCTAAGGTTAGCATAGAAGGGGAAACTTTGGCTGAAGTCCTAGTAGTTGAGCCTTTGAACCTTTGAAATAGAACTACTTCAATACCCATTACCCTTAATGAGGCACTAGCTGGTGAAGGTGTCTCACAACCTTTCTTTGGCCAGAGCTCAAGTACAAAACAAAGCAATTAAGGCCAAAGTTTTCTCCACCTTGAGTCACATAGACCTATGGGTGACATATGGAAGAGGAAGTTGACCTCTAAAGAGACTGAGAAAAAGGATAGAGAGAGAGGGAGGAAGAGGAAGGTAAGGAGAGAGAGAGAGAGGGAGAGGAAGAAGAAGGTAAGGAGAGAGAGTTCAAGTGAGACCCCTAGCTTTATGGAAGCTGTAATAAGGGTTGCACCCAGACAAACACTTAAGATGATGAGTTAAGGGTAACTAGATGGAACTATCTGGGGATAAGGAACTACAACATTGGTGAACTCGTCCCTCTTTACTTAGAAGAACTAAATGATTGGTTGAAAATGAGTTGTTAAAGGAGAGAAATAAGACTGAAGATGCAGAATTGCTCCTCAAAGTCAAGGAAGAAAAGAGAAGGAAAAGACTCTACAAAGCTTTTTCTCTCTCCCTAGTTCAAAAAAGTCCTGAGGTAGAGGTTGTGGCTACTAAGCAACAAACTCATGAAGGTAGGGAATAAGACAGACAAAATATGATAATCTACCTGAGCGCCACAGGTCTCTATCAGGAAGCAGTTTGAGCAACAAGTGATAAAAGAGCAAAAAAAATACTAAGAGGAAGATCAAGGAAAAGGCTGTAAAGTCAAGAGCCACCATTAGAGCTAATTACAACAAGTCTACAAATAGACAAAAGATGGTGAGCTTCTTAAAGTTGTATGGAGTCTCCAAAAGAAGACTTGGTCCAATTTCGTGATCTACTATGTATGAGCACATAAGAATGATCAAGTAGAAGATAAAAAGGAGTGAGCTTGTTGACTTGCTTCTCCACCAAGTCAGGATGCACCTAATGTTGAGGTCAAGGTTGAACCCCAATAAACAACACAACATGGGCCTAGTGTTGTATCACAACCAGCTTCATCTTCTAATCGATAACAGGGTCTTGATCTTTCTCCTTCTGAACCTATGAAGGAAAAGGACCCAACTAAGAAGGATAAACAAAAACAATCTGGTACTACAGGCCAGCCTCCTCAGTTAAAGTGCAGAAAGAGGAATAGGATAACAATTAGAAGGGATAAGAAGAAGAAGAAGTCCAAGGCATCCACCTCTGTTCCTCAAGATGGTTTAGGACATTCTCAGGGTGCTCATGGAGAGGTTGCTCAACAAAGTCCACTCATAGTAGATACTTTTGCTATTGAGAGACCCATCTTGTCTTGGGTGTTTGCTACTAACCTGGACAGATGGTATGTCACTAGAGATCAAGAAGGTCAAGACATGTACTTCTCGCAAAACATTATTAATCTCCCTTTACATGATCTCTATGACATAAGAATATACTTTGAAAGTCTGAGTAATCCTAACCAAATTATGATGAAGGGAATGGTGTTGATTCTTATAAGGACTGTCAACATATGAAGATCAAGAATTAAAGGTCTCTTTAGTTTGGGTAGAATCAACCTAGAGGGAGTTTGCAAGGATTAAACTTATACGATAATACAACTAAAGAACAACTCAATGAACTCTCAGCATGCACATGTGAAGTACTAGGGACGTACTTTGAAAGATTTGATATTACTTAGTGAATTATGTTATATATCCAATCTTTCGAAGCCAAAAGACCAAATCTTCCGAAGCCAAAGATAAAGTCTTCCGAAGCATCATTGAAAAAATATTCCAAAGCAAAAGAATGATTTCTTCTGAAGTCAAAGAAGGCATGTCTTCACTGACATACTTTTGACAAAAGCTGAATCGCCTATCCGCTGCCATCTATAAAGTCTTACCAACTAGCATGAGTTATCTAAAAGTTCATGCTTTTGTCAATTCTAGATTAAGGTATTGAGTATGTAATTTTCTAACTATGTACTTTTATCCTTTTTATAATAGATAAGGATATCAGCTATGACATGTCGTAGTCACTAGTCAAAAAAACATATGTCTTTTGACTCTACATTGATCTTGTTGTCAAGATTAATATTTTCAGCTAGTCTAAAAAGTATTGTCCGTTGTTGGATGTTATACAAAGTATCTTAAGTACTTGTATACTAAAATGTAAGGTTTGTAACATTTGTAAGAACTTGAGAGTAATATATGTCATTCTTGAAAATCATGTTTGAATGTTCTTGTTCTTGTTCTGTTCTTTTACTTGTATCCTTTGTTTCATCCTAACCGGTTTATTATTTGATCTATTAAGTATTCTAATCTCTCCACACTTGTGAGACTATTGCATTGACCTCTTCACTAGGCACGCAAACGCTTAGATATTCTTTATAATTTACCTTGTTCTTTTTCTATATTATACATAGACATGATGTAAGTTAGATTTTAAAAACCTAATTGGTGATCATTTCTAACCATGTTTCTAATGTTTATAGTTTTGTTTTTAACCTTATTTTTTCAATGTTTATCCTTTTCTTTATTATCACACTATTTGTTTTGTTTAATCTACATGTATTTTATAGTATCAGATGTCACTTTATAAAGAATCTTGATATATCATGTATATTAATGTTCGCATAATTCAATTTTCAAAGTGGCCACCAGACTTTACTATATTGACTTTGTACTCATGAGTCAATTATTATCAAGAGTTTGTTTTTTTTTAAATAATCATTTTAACACATAGACAAATGAATGTCGCATTATCAAGAGTTATAAGGTGAGATGAATTAAAGTTGGTTATATTAAATGGTAATGATAAAGTTTTAAGTACAAATTTAAATGTCATATAGAAAGAATATATAAAAAATTGTAAATATTTTGTGTTTTTTTCCTATGTATTTGAATTTGTCATTTAATTTTAATTTGTATATATATTTTTAATGATCATGTTCTTATACATTACGGACTTATATTCCCATGACTACTATATTTTAAATGTATTTAATAATAATTATATTAACCCGGGTAGCACACGAGTGTGTTAGTCTAGTAATCTACTATATATTATAGATAATATATCAATATAAAATTATTATATGTTAACAAAGATATTTGAGGTATAAACTTTAGATTTTATTATTCATAAATATGCATAACCATTTTAATATATCTTTTTAAAATATTTTTGTTTTAATAATGATTCGGTACAAATTAAACTATATTCTAACAAAATTAAGTCTTATTGAAGTAATTTTAATAAAATCTTATTTATTTATAAAAAACTATCTTAATTATTATAGTATCAAATGTGAGTTAGTAAGAAAACTTTTTTAAAGTCAAGATTTTAACTAAAATTATAAATTTATTATATTAGTAAAACATGAACCATAATAGATGTAGTCTTGTACATTCTAAAGAATAACAATGCGACTGATTGTTATTTTAATTTATTAGATAACATGCGTGAGATGTAAATGTGATGGATATATTAATTACAAAAGCAGATTCTGTTTTCAAACTTATAAGAGAATGTTTAAATTCGATCGCATAAGCAAACAAAACAACTGATAATTGATAATATTTTAAAGACGACAGATAATATCACAATAATACATCCTTCATATTTATAGATTTCTGGATTGTGAATCACATGTTCCTTTATAGGAATATTGTTTAATTATTAAACATTGCCAACTATGTTTAAAAGATTTGTTTTGATTTCTAAAATAATTTATATAAAATAAACTTTTTTGTTTAGTTATAACATAAGCATGTGGTTTATATTAAACTGAATTACATATGTGGCTTGTGGATTGTTCCATTTGGAATCTTTGGCGGAAGGGAACGCTTATTCTGGTTTTTTAACGGAACCATAAACGACGTGTTTCATCAATACCATAATATGATCATAACAAAAAATACGATATTGATTGGTAACGATATTGATTGTTCACATAACATTTTTAGGATCCAAATCGTTATGCTTCAAACATTGGGAACTAAAGTACAAGAGGTTTTGTGTAATTTTAATGAAACTTGGGAAACGTTTAGTGTCATTAATTATAGTTTGATATTAAAGTGCTTTGAAACGATTCGGGCTGGGTTCTAGTCAAGTCGCATAGTAAAAGTATAAACACAATTTTGGCACGCCCTTCTAAATCCGTTTCATTAGTTCTGTGACAGCGGAACAAAGTACAATTTGTTACTTATTATTACTTGATTTACAAATTAAGTTGGTTAAGTTAAAAAATAAATGGGATAAGTTAAATTGACTAAATAAGTTATAGTTAACTAGGTATTATAGTTAATTGTTTTGTTTGCGCTTAAAATTGTTTAAGTTAGTTTGAGTGTAATAGGTTCATATTAGTAAAATTTGAAATTTAAAATAAATTTTTTTGAAGTCAATGTTAAAATTTCATAAGTGTTGTTCTTGAAGTTTTATGGGGGTCGTTGATATTACATGGTGGTTGATCGATATGAGATTGTATATAGACTGTTAAAATTGTTTTTATGGGATGCGGGTGACTCCCTACCCATAGGGTAGGCCTGCCTTTGGTGTTCGGTGAAAGTGTATATGGATAGGGTTACCATAAAAACTATCATTTTTGTAACATTTTTCATAACATTATGAGTCACAAATTTAACATCAAATCACATGTTATTTTTATCTTTTTTTAATTTTCATAACATTTTTCATGACATTATTTTTTCAAAAAAAAATCCAACATTAATTTTAGTATTCTTTTATCTTTTCAACGTATACCATGCTGATTTACTTTAAAAAAAACGTTCACTCATTATTTACGTATCTGTAAATCTGGTTATACATATGTGTATACCGGATTTACACATTTATAAATCCGACATTATATATGTTTAAAACGATTTTCGTAAAAAATAATGAGATTTTTTATTATTCTTTATAATTTATTTTTTTATTTTTTTATGAAAGAAATAAAAGAGAGAGATATTTTTATGTTTTTATTTATTATTTTTATTTTATATTTCATTTTATAACATTTTTATTATGTTTTCCTTAATAAACATTATGTCATTGAAAACTAATTGATCTCGTTTGTTGCTAGAGTTCTCATTTAACATTTTGTCATTAACATTTTTTATATACTATGATTTTATTAATTAATATTTATTTTGAGTACTTGCGAAAACACGTCAAGATCAATGATTATCATTATTTGTTTTGTTTAAATAGTATTATTACACATATAGAAGATCATGATCTTTTATGTATATATGTAAATCCGCATTTCCAAGTTTGTAGTTGGTTTACACTGCAAAAAAAATAATTAAATTTAGTCTTATCAACAATGAATAAATATTAATAAGTAATTAGAAACATACATTAATTATTTCCCATTCAACTACAAGCCCAAGAGCTTCATCAATTAAAGATGTAATAACATAGGACTTAGAATTCTTATTTCCTTTTATAGAATCAAGAATATATCCCTTTTGTGTTGAAGGTGAAATGATCAATAGCAACAAAAAAGTTATAGATAAATCAAGTATCCTTATGTTTTTATGTATATATAGTGTATAAATGATTATTACCTAGCAAAATATGGTGCGATAAAAAATGGTTTGTCTATATGAAGTACATATATATTCATGATGTGTTCTTTAACCGTAGGGGAATCATTAGCGCACATGACACTTGTGATGTTACCCGGATTAAAGAAAACACATCTAGAATTGTCTAACCCATAAATGTACCTTAAAATAAGAAAAAAAATATAAGTTAGTAAATTGATTTGTATAAATAAATATTATTAACCATATAAAACAAAGAAAACTTACATTGCAAACCAATGTATGATAGTGATATCTAGCTAGTCGTTAAAGAATAACTGTAACATCTCCACATATGAAATCCAAAAGTCAACATGATCATCATACATCCCGTCGGGTGAAATAACCATAATACCATTGTTATCACCAACGTGCTTTGATAAAATTCTAGCCATATTTTGAATTTCACGAGGTCGATCCTTTATTTTATCAAAAGCACTAACTATTTCATTATCGATGACTTTTGGACTAGCGCTAGGAGCATCATTAGTTGGTATTGGTTGTTGAAACTGAGGTTGTTCAAATTGAAGTAGTTCGAACTAATGTATGTGCACCAACTACGAAAAGATTTATAAAACATTAGTATTTCTTGTTATATAAACATGTGTGTGAAGATTGAAATAAAAATTGTTATGTTTTACCATGTTCATAAAACCTGGTGGATCAATATCTTGTGGCACAAGCATTTGACTCGAGATAGACACATGATATGATCTGTCTACATCAATCTTAAATGAAAAACAAGTTAAATAATTTTTAATAATCATTTCAAAAAATTTGTATAACCGTTGATGTCATACCCTTGGTAAGATTTTACTTTAAAATCTAGGCCATGTCCCAACCTCTTTACAATACTATCAACAATATTAGTTGTTGTGACCTTATTCTTCATCCTGCTAGATAAGTCTTTGTTATGCTTCATTAAATACCATATATTATCCTTACCTCGGTATGTCGATCGTAAAAAAATCATGTGTTCCTCAACATACAGAGCAAGACAAGTCATGTGTTTTAAAACCGATAAATATGCAGTTTGTAAACTATAACGACTTGGGATTATTGTTTTCATGCCAACACCTCTCACACCTTCAAGTTTATTGAATGACAAGTTTGAGGAACACCAATGTTTTTAACACCTTCTAAATAACCTGTACAAAACTCAATCACCTCTTCGGAAGAATATCCTTTAACAATACTACCCTCTTGTCGATTACGGAGAAACCCATATATCTTCCCAAAGGGTACATGTACCGGAGAAATACATGACCACATGTCTTAATTTATTCTACAATATGACATACCAAGTTAACCATCACATCAAAAAGATGGTGGAAAATACATCTCTAGTTCACAGAGCGTGATAATAACTTATTTTTGTAATGTATCCAATGACTCGGGATGAATAATTTTTGAGTGAATTGTGTTAAAAAAAATAAACAAAATTTTTATATTGTATGTCGAATATTCTCTGGTAATAATCCACGCACTGCAATAGGAATCATATGTGTCATCAAAACATGACAATCATGAGATTTCATATCTATCAATTTACAGTCCTTCATTGACACCAACTTTTTAATGTTTGTAGAATAGTTAGATGGAACTTTAATATCGTGAAAACATTTACAAAACTTTATTTTTTCTTCTTTTGACATGGTATAGCATGTGGGTGGAAGATAAAAGCCCCTGGGTCTTTGAACAGGAGCAAGATCTTTACGTATTCCCATTTCTTCCATTTCCTTACGGGCATTAATACCATCTTTAGTTTTCCCGGGAATGTTTAACAATAAGCCTAACAAATTATCACACATTTTTTTCAATATGCATAACATCCAAGCAATGTCTAACTTCTAAATGCCTCCGGTATGGTAAGTCCCAAAAGATTGACATTTTTTTCCAAGTGGCTCCTTGTCGATATGAGTTCTTTTTCCTAACATAGTATTTAGCTTTTCAACTCGCATCAATGGATCAAATCGCTTTCTTATTGTTTGGTGCTCGGTATCTCCGTCAAACTCTTTTTTATTACGATAACTATGACAAGTTAGAAGGAATCTTCGATTTCCCATGTATACAATTATTTAACCAATTGAATTGGTCTCATTTTCACAAACTAGACAAGCAAATTTACCTTTTGTACAATATCCAAATAAATTACCATATGCAGGAAAATCACTTATGGTACAAAAAATCACGGTCCTCAAGTTAAAGTATTCTTTCTTGTAGGCATCGTACACATTTACACCTGCATTCCACATAGTCTTTAAGTCATCTCTCAAAGGAGACAAATAAACATCAATGTCATTACCAAGTTGCCTCGAACCTTGGATCAACAAGGACATCATAATGTACTTTCGTTTCATGCATAACCATGTTGGTAGATTGTATATGCATAAAAGAACTAGCCACGTACTATGACGACTACTCATGTTTCCAAAAAGATTGATTCCATCTGAACAAAGTCCAAAACACATATTTCGGATCTCGTCCCCAACTCTGGATATATGTTATCGATTCTTCTCCACTAAGACAAGTCTGCAACATGCCTTAGGTTTCCATCATTTGTACGCTCATCTAAATACTAATGTAATAATTTTTCTTCCTTTTCATTTGAAAATAATCGTTTTAGTCTCGGTATAATGGGAAAGTACCACAAAAGTTTTGCTGGTGGTCCATTTTTGGTCATATCATCATCAACTTCATATGTTTTTTACGTTTATACCTTGATACACCACATGTAACGCATTTATGTTCCTTTTCGAACTCATTTCTATTCAATATTCAATTATTTGGAGATGCATGTATTCTTTCAACTTCTAATCCCATTGGACACATCAATTTTTTAGCTTGATATGTTGAGATTGGTAGCTCGTTATCTTCTGGAAGCATGTCATGCAAACCCACTATAAACTTATGAAACTTTTATCACTCCATCCGTAGTTTGACTTTAAGTTAAACAGCTTTAATATGGCACTAAGCTTCGAGAAATTTTTACATCCATGATATAACGGTTTCTTTGCATCATCAAATAAATTTTGTAATTTTTCTTGATCATCATCCCCGATATTAGGGTCTAAATCATCTACCATGTCATTTAAGTTTTCATTGTTGTCATTTATATATGAATCTTTGTTCTCCGTATTATCATTGTGTAAATTAATCGATGATGTGCCACGATCAATAAGTGATTCAACTTGCATTGACCAACAAGTGTATCTAGGCATAAAATCATGTTTAAACAAATGATACTATATGTCCTTAATATCCTTAAACCTTTTAAAATTTTTATAAAGTGAACAAGGACAACTAGTCGATGCATTTCTCTTATTCATTCGATCAGCTTTGGCCATCATAAGAAAACTTTGAACTCCTTTTGTATATATTGAACTAGAACGTTCAATCTTGTAAATCCAAATTTTACGATCCATCTGAAAATAAAAAAAATAAACAAATATGATATGAAGTGTATGTATATGATGTAATTCGGTGACTCTAAGACAGTGGATCCTAACCCACTTTTTGAATATTCTATCTCATATGTATATAGTCTAACGAGTTAACTATTTAAGAAAAAAATATCAACATTTCCCCTTAACTCCTCGACTAAACGGATAAACCGTCAACTCAAAGGAGTAAAGAGGAAATGATGTTGATTTTTTCTTAAATAGTGAACACGTTTAACTATATACATCCTAAATGAGATAGAATACTAAAAAATTGTCCCAAAATGGGGACCTTCTGAAATTTATCTCTATTAGATAAATTTCAGACGGGTATTTTCTAAAGGGTACTAGCTAAATAATATGTATAGATATATGGTGTGTGTATATATTACATATGTATATTTTTATAAATATAATACAATATATGCTAAATATATGTGTGTGTATACTAACAATCAAATATATGTTCTATGATTAAATTAAATGATTACACACACACATATATAAATTAAATGATTAGCACATGGATCTTTTTGGCCCCACAAGTATAATGAGCATTGGAAGGAAATCATACTGCCTTGTGATAGTTAATGATTTTACAAGATTCACATGGGTATTCTTTTTAAGAACTAAAGATGAAACTGCTGAAACATTAAAATCTTGTATTCTTGAAATAGAAAATCAAATTGATCACAAGGTTAAAATATTTAGAAATGATCAAGGGACTGAGTTTAAGAACTTCGTTCTTGACTCATTCTGTAACTCAAAAGGGATTGCCAGGCAATATAGTCCTCCCAGAACTCCTCAACAAAACGGTGTTGCTGAGAGGAGGAATAGGACACTTATTGAGGCTGCTCGAACTATGTTAGCTGATTCAAAGCTACCTCTAACATTCTGGGCAGATGCAGTCAGCACTACATGCTATGTGCAGAACAGAGTTCTTGTAGTTAAGCCACATGGAAAAACCCCTTATGAGCTATGGAACAAGAGGCCACCGTTCATTGGCTTTCTAAGGTCCTTTGGCAGCAGGTGTAGTATACTTAACACAAAGGACAATTTAGCAAAATTTGCTGAAAAGTCGGCTGATGCTATCTTTGTTGGATACTCTTCTAGCTCCAAAGCTTATAGAGTATACAACATTAAGAATCAACAATTTGAGGAGTCATCCAATATAATTGTTAATGAGCATACTCCTTGTGTTAGGGGGAATGGCCCTGCATATTTTTGATTTAGAATTGTTTCCAAACTATTATAAACCATCTTGTGAGAATGTTTCAGTTGGAACATGCGCTCAAAATGATGCTGATGCTACTGCAAATGATCAACTGTTTGAGCTTCCCAGGCCTAGTCCAAGCTCTCCAAGTGCTGCAATACACCAAGCTTCCACTATTCACAGATCTGATAGTTTAACTATATCAAGGAATAGTGAAGCTTCAACAAGTGAATCACTTACTAAGCCTCAAAACTTATCAGGTGATCCACCACAACACCAGGCAGAAGGAAGTAGTATTATGAAGGAACAAGAATCTGTTAATACTACCTCACAGCCAACCATTGATGATGTTTCTCACTCATTCAATCAGTCCTCATTGAATGATTTTGAAACATCAACTGGATAGAGTGTTCCAGTTCCTGAGCAGAATATGTCCAACCTAGATTTATCTCTGCAACTAGAAGTGATTCCTCGTCTTAGGATTCACAACACTCATCCAACTAAGAACATCAAAGGGATGTCACTAAGGGTGTGAGAATGAGAGGACAGACTCATCAAGGGAATGTCTGCTTGTACTCATGCTTTTTATCTCAGATGGAACCCAAGAAGGTAGAAGATGCCTTGAAAGATAGTAGCTGGCTTGAATCGATGCAAAAGGAGTTGCTTCAATTCAAGAGACAGAAGGTATGGAACCTATGTCCGCTACCATCTGGTTAATTACCTATAGGCACCAAATGGGTTTTCAGAAATAAGAGAGATGATAGAGGCTTGATCATCAAGAATAAAGCAAGACTTGTAGTTCAAGGATACACACAAGAAGAAGGAATTGATTATACTGATTTCTTTGCACCAGTTGCAAGACTTGAGGCAGTTAGGATCTTCCTTGCTTATGCTGCATCCAAGGACTTCACTGTCTATCAACTTGATGTTAAGTGTGCCTTTCTATATGGGGATATAGATAGGGAAGTCTATGTATGCCAACCTCCAGGATTTGAAGACCTATAGTACCCCAACTATGTGTGTAAATTGGATAAAGCTCTATATGTGCTGCACCAAGCACCTAGGCTGTGGTATGAGACTCTGTCTCAGTTTCTTCTGAAGAATGGCTACACTAGAGGTACCATTGACAAGACTCTCTTCATCAAAAAGTCTGGAAAGGACATTTTGCTTGTTCAAGTCTATGTCGATGACATCATATTTGGTTCTTTAAATGATCAAATGTGTAAGGACTTTGAGAGCATTATGAAGAAAAAGTTTGAGATGAGTTCCATGGGAAAAATGGAC
>BJCM01259691.1:0-10251 GCA_018326385.1 Flaveria bidentis
AGACTTTGTCTTCAGACTTTGTCTTCAGACTTTGTCTTCAGACTTTTGTCTTCAGACTTTGTCTTCAGCTTTTGTCTTCAGACTTTTGTCTTCAGACTTTGTCTTCAGCTCTTGTCTTCAGACTTTGTCTTTAGACTATTGTCTTCAGACTTTGTCTTCAGCTGATATAGACTACTTCAGTTGTTATGATGTCTGTGGGACTTAAAGGTTTTTCTGATCTGGCTTATTGGTCCTTTTGGTCCAACAAGAAACCACTCCCTTAGGCCTGACGTTGAGGGGGAGTGTGTGGATGAACATCTTTATAGGTCTATGATTGGGTCTATTATGTACCTTACAGCTAGCAGGCCTGGTATCATGTTTGCCACATGTATTTGTGCAAGATATCAAGCTAACCCCGAGATGTCACACCTTATCACTGTCAAGAGAATTTTAAGATATATCATAAGTGCCTCAACACTTAGCCTTTGGTATCCAAAGAATTCTAATTTCAATATGTATGTATATGCAAATAGTGACTATGGTGGATGCAATATGACAGCAAAATCTACATCGGGGGGATGCCAATTTCTTGGTGGAAGGGTAGTCTCATGGCAATGCAAGAAGCAATCATGTGTCTTTTCATCATCTGCTGAAGCAGAATACATTGTTGTTATAAGTTGTTGTGTATAAGGGCTTTGAATTCAGAATCAGATGCTAGACTATGGGTACAACTTTAGGGAGACTCCCATTAACATAGACAACAATACTGTTATCTCTATAATAATAGTGTTATCTCTATCATAGAGAATCATGTACAACACTCAAGTACAAAACACATCAATATCAGGTATCATTTGATTAGAGATAATTTTGAGAAATGATTGATCAAACTGGTCAAAGTTAATACAAATGAACAATATGATGATCTATTTACCAAAGATTTTGATGAACAAAGATTCAAATATCTTGTATCAGCTATTAGGATGATTAACTTTGAGTAGATTTTTCTTATTACTTAATCATATCTTATTTCTAAAACATGTGTGTTCTTAAGTTGTCTATATTTATCACTTTCATAAGCCCTTGTTTAATTTTGAAGTAAAATTCATTTTGAAGATTTTTCGTAGATCTTTAAAAATTTCTCTTCGGAAGATATGTTTTTACCTTCGGAAGAAATTTAAGTCTTTAAAATAAATAATTATCATAGAACATTTACCTTCAGAAGAAATTTCCAAAGTATCTTCCAAAGCTTAAATTTTTTTCTAAGTAATTGTATGTTTTAAAGAATATTTTTCTTTCGAAAGTAATTAACTCTCGCAAGCTTTGACAACTTTCTAAGGTTAATCTCTTCCAAAGCTAAATTCTCTAAAAATCTTTGAAATCTCTTCCGAAGTCACTTTGGCTTCAGAAGCTTTCTTCTCAGAACTTCCAAAGTCAATTTACCTTCGAAAGATTTAAAACTTCAAAAAAAACTACTTTTAGGCAAAAAATAGACTACTTTTTCAGAGGTGGGACCGACATCCGGAGTTCAAATTTTATGCTCTTTCATTAACTTTGTATGAGATCCATTTCATATATATACCCAATGGTTCCCCCTCTTTTCACTCTCTTCTTCCTCTTAATTTTTCTTAAACCCAAATTCACCCAGAAACTGCCTTTGCTCTTTACTTCCTTCACCTCTAAGTTTTCTAAAATAGCCAACCTCAACCACAGAAATGACCCTGAGAAAGATATTCACCTCTTTCTCCATACAACTTCATAGGCAACATAATCAGGTTGCTCTGTTAAACTCTGAGAAAGATCCTTATTTCTTAAAGGTTTATCAGTTTTTGGCTCTGTCCAACTATTCCACCTACCTTACTATTGATCATGTTCTTTATAAGGATTATTTGATTGATTTCTGGAAGACCTGCCAAGAGGTTATCATGGATGGGGAGAAGGCACTATCTGCTATAGTGTAGGGGAGGAAAATCTTCATCACTCCAGCCATCATCAACACCCACCTTCAGCTAGATGATGAGGAAGGTGAATTGTCCTTTTCCAAAGAAGTTGTAAACCACTCCTTTGAGTAGATGGGCTATGAAGGAGATTTCTCTGTCAAAACCTTCAGGAAAGAAAAGGTATCCTCACAGTGGAAGTACTTACTTCATGTGGTGATCCACAGCTTGTCTAACAAGCATGTAGGTTGGGACCAGATTCCTAAGGATATTTCCTTCATAGTGCATGGGATGGTTCAAGGGGTCAACTTCAGGTACTCTCAGTTTGTTTATATAAATTTGCTTGCTAACTTGGACTCCTTATAGTATTATATGTTTCCTAGATATGTTCAACACATTCTTAATTGTGAACTGGGCTCACAGTTATGGGAAACAGATAATACTCTTAAATTAAGATAGATGAAGCCTGGCATCTTTAAGATTTTAAAAAAGCCAACTGTTGGTTTCTCTGGGGTAGAAATAGCCTTTGTCCCTAAAATGTTAGAGCTTATTTCTTAAGGTGACAACCTAGTAACACAAGCTAGTGTTTAACCCACACCTTCTACCTCTCAATAACCTAAACAACCACAAATTGCCATCACCTACCAAAGAAGATCCAAACAAACCTCTGCACAAACTATTCAGTTTGTACATACCCTGGAGCTCCCACTTCTCCTGAGGAGCAAACCACTCCCATCTCTTCAAGAATCAGTGTTGAGGTTCCTCATGCTTAGCCTGATGAGCTCACTAGCCCAACAACCTTAAGCCTTCACTCTGAATCTCAAAACTCAAGTGAACAACCTTCAGGGGAAAGCTACCATCCCCAACCTTTAGATTTAAACCAACCAATTTCCAGCCTTGACTTCTATGATGATGAGGACTTGGGATTCAGTGAGTACCATGAGTCTCTCTACTATTCTCCTACTCAAAGAGAGATGAGTGCTCCTGCCCCTCCCTTGTCTAGCCTACATTATCTACCTACCACTGAGGTGGATCTCCCTGACCCTGTTTAGGAGGTCCATCTGAAGTTGTTAGTGAGTAGAGGAAAACCAGCAGCCAAGAACCTGATGCTAGTGGTAAGACTGAGGACTTTGGTCCAATAATAATCTTCTGATGAATAAGAGGCAAAAACTGTCAACAACATGCATCTATTTAGTCTCTAAGGTTAGTTACTTGGAATCTCAGGTGACTACCATACAAAATAGGGTCAATGATCAACAACTTGAGATATCTTATCTTAAGGAGAAACTAGCTGGGAGACCTTTAAGAATAGTTCATCCAAGAACACAAGAACCTATGGATGTGATTGACCTAACTCCTAGCTCACCTATGCAAGAGGGTGATGCTACCAAAAAGGAGGAGAAAGTCATTACAATCATGGAACCTGGGAGTTCCTCATAGAGCATGGACTTTGAGGACTCACCATCCTCACTTGAAATTATCCATACTCAGCAACTTTTTCAAGTTCACATTGATGTGGACTCTATAGACTTTTTCATTCAGAGTCTCTTTGAGAAAGGTATACCAAGGGCTGTGTCATCTCCATCTCAATGAACTTCCAACTACATCATAGGATAGGTATGATGTTGATAGAAGAGCCCTTATTCTTCAAAGAGTTTAATGGTAGCAAGAGGTCTTCAACTTTTAGACCTTGAACTACTATGAAGGTCTTGACTTTATCAACATGCCACTTGTCAACCCAAACCAATCTAGAGAAGCTAACAAGTTGGCTCAAAGGATTCAAGACATAATTACTAAAGAGTTCAGCCTCAGAAGGAGACAAAGGCAATCAGGTAATGTCATTGGTCAACTAGATGTTGAGGCACACCCTAAGATTAGCTTTAAAGGGAAAATCTTGACTAAAGGCCCAGTCATAGAACCTGAGAGCCCTATCACATCTACAATTGCTTCAGAAATCCATTCCTTTGATGAGACACCTATTGGTGAAGGTGTATCTCAACCTCTCTCAGGCCAGAGCATGGATGCTACTCTAAGCAATGAAGGCCAAAGCTCTCTCCACCCTGAGTCACAAAGGTCTGTGAGTGACAAAGGGAAAAGTAAAATGAATGTTGAGGAGATTGAGGAGGAGGAGGAGGAGAGAGAGTGAGGAAAAGGAAGCTAAGGGGAGAAAGTTCATCTGCAGGTTCTGTTGGCTTCATGGAAGCTGTATTTAGGGCTTCCCCCAGACCAAACACTTAAGATGATGAGTTAAGGGCAGTCAAGATTGCTTACTTACAAACCAGGAACTATTATATTGATAATATCATCTCCCTCCCCTTAGAAGAATTGAATGAATTGGCTGACATGGAAATCTTAAGAGAGAAGAAGGAAGTAGAGGATGCAAGATTGCTTCTTCAGATCAAGGAGGAAAAAAGACTAAAAAGGCTTTACAAACATGTTGCTACTCTTTCACCAGTTCAAGAAAGCCCTGTGCAAGAGACTATGGTACCGCAAGAACCTCAGGTAGATAAAGAAACTGATAGGATCAACATGATCAACTACCTGAGTGCCACAGGTCTCTACCAGGCATCTGCACTTCTTCCCTTATCCTTTGAGTACATTGAGTTTGAGTATCTCAAGCACCTTGAACTTCAAGTGCTCAAAGAACAAAAGACAACTAAGCGAAAGATGAGGGAAGAAGCTGCAAAGTCAAGAGTCATCATCCAAAGAAGTATGAAGAAGTCTGCTAATAGACAAAGGATGATGAGCTTCTTAATGTCGTATGGATCCTCCGGGAGGAAACTTGGTCCTATGTCTCTGTCTACAATGGATGATCATATAAGAGTGATCAAGCAGAAGATCAATAGAGGAGATCTTGTTAACTTACACGCCCTACTAAGTCAAGCTCCTCCTGAAGTTGAGGTTAAAGTTGAACAATTTGAGACAACGCAACCTGGACCTCAAGCTGAATGATTCAGCAAGCTTCAGCGTCTGATCCACAACAGCAGGGTGAACCTTCCTCTCCGTCTGAACCTGTGAGGGAGGTAGACCCAACTGAGAAAGACAAAGATGATCAACAAGTTGTTGCATGCCAGTCTTCTTAGTTAAAAGGCTCAAAGAGGAAGAAAATGATGGCTAGACCAAAGTACAAGAAAAAGAAGAAGTAAGAAACTTCCACTTCCAAGCCTTAGGATGAATCAGATCATCCTGAGCAGGTGCATGAAGAGGCTACTCAAACAACTCCTATTCAAGTAGCTCCTCTAGCACTAGAAAGACCCATCTTATCCTGGACTTACACTACTAATTTAGAGAGATGGCATGTGATCAGAGATCAAGGTATTGAACATGTCTACACATGGCAAGACATGTTCAATCTACCTCTGCATGATCTCTTTGAGATGAGAATACACTATGAGAGTCTAAGTGATCCTGACCATCTGAGGACTATTGATATCTAAAGTCTTCAAATGTTTTGGTAGCATCAGCCTAGGGGGAGTTTGTAAGGTCTTGTATAAGAATTATGCATCCAAAACATCCAATTATATCCAAAATTCTATCATGCATGCATGCACAAAATTGTTGAGTAGAATGCTTCGGAAGTTTCACACTCTGCCTTGAATATATTCTAAGTGTAAAATCTTCTGAAGCCAAGACCAACATCTTCTGAAGCTTAAAGTGAAGTCTTCTGAAGCTTCAAGTACAAAGTCTTCCGAAGCCTAAAAGTGAAGACAGATTATCTTCCGAAGACTTTTGAAGACATGCTTTTATCTTATGTACTATACCATAAAGTCAGACCACATTTCCGCTACAACTCTATTAACTCACCAACTTTCACAAGTTGATGCAAAGGTCCATGCTTTTGGTAACTGTACATTGAGGTCTTGAGTCTTTTAGTTTCTACTTTATATACTTTTATTCTTTTTATAATATATTAAGATGTGAGCTATGGCATGTCTTAGTCACTAGTCAAAAGGCAATCTGCCTTTTGACTCTACATTGATTTTGTTGTTGTCTAGATCATGTATCCAACTAGCCTTCAAAGTATAACTGGTTGTAGGATGTATTATAAGTAAGTCAGGTCTTTGAAACTTATCATGATATGCTTGTACACTTGCAAAAGAACTTGAGAGAAATCTACAACAACCTTGAAAACCAAAATACTCGTGTTGTTTTTGTTCTTGTTCTATCTCATATTTGCTAGTGTTCTAAGTGTCAATCTTGTGTTACTAGTTCCCTATTTGATCTGTTAAGTGTTCTAAACTGTCTCTCCTCATTGTGTGTTGTGTTGCAACTCCTTTAAACAATCTTGTAGTTAGTCATGTCTTATTTGGATGGTGTACCTTTCCAAAACGTCTTCTTCAATGACTGGAGCTGCTTGTTGTGGTCTTTCGCGTAACATTTGACTGAAAAGTCGCTCGGGTTCCGAAAGAGACGAAGCAAGTTTAGGGCTAGACGAGTTGGACATACACTAACTTAAGGAGCATAAACTAACTTAGGCTTAGAATGAATCAGGCAAATGTAGCTAACTAACTAAGGAAAACTATCTACCAAAAATAAAATAAAGTTGAACAAAAATATATTAACAAAATATACACAAGATAGTCAAAAAAAATTATATTGTCTTTCAAAACTACCGTGTGTCCCTTGCAACGGTGCCAAAAACTTGATGCGATGCAGAGTGTATATATTTTGATAAATATTTTTTGCACAGATTCAGTTTTAATTTATTATTACTAATAATAAACCATACACACAAAAGGCAAGTATACCTATCGTGTGGTAGTATAGTGATGTGTGTTAGAGGGCAATTAATATTTTCAAGGATGCTTATAGCATGGTATGCACATGTGATGTGTGTTAGAGGGCAATTAATATCTTAACACGGGATGAGATGCCTCAGAAGCCCGTTCAAGTACGCGAGGTATTTGATATATGGGGTAGTGATTTCATAGAGCCATTTGTGTTTTCCTTTGACAATCGTTACATCTTAGTATTAGACGATTATGTCTCAAAATGGCCCAAAGCTCAAGCCCTACCGACCAATGATGCAAGAAACGTTGTCAGATTCCTTAATAGTTAATTCTCTCGTTTTGGTGTCCCCAAGGTTTTAATTAATGACTGAGGAACGCATTTATGTAACAACCAGCTCGAGAGAAATGGTTTGTTATGGAATGCATCATCGTTTTACAACTACTTATCATCCACAAACGAATGGGCAAGCTAAAGTCACTAACCAAAGCATCAAACGATTCCTTGAGAAAACTGTAGGTAAAATTCACAAGGATTGGTCTACTAAGCTAGATGATGCACTATGGGCTTTTCGGACAGTCTATAAGACTCCCATTGGCACAACACCATTCAAACTAGTGTATGGGAAGTCGTGTCATCTACCTATGAAACTAGAGCACAAGGCCTATTGGGCATATAAAGCAATAAACCAAGACCAAGACAATGCAGAAAAAAATCGATTTCTACAAATCCACGAACTAGAAGAACTAAGAGATAAGCATACGAAAATGCTAGGTTTATAAAGAAAAGAGAAGGAAATTCCACGACGCTCGATTAAAGAACACTAATGGATTTCATATGGGAGAACGTGTCTTACTGTATAACTCGTGTTTATGTTTTTTTCAAAGAAATGTGAAGTCACGTTCTCTAGACCTTATACGATTAAAAACGTGTTTCCGAATGGTGCCATCGAAATTGACAACCATGACGGTTTAAGTTTCAAGCTAAATGGTAATCGTTTGAAACCATATAACGATGGACCAACCAAGATTTTCTCATAGGAATTACACCTTCGCCCCGACGAAGACTAAGTATGGGGAAGGGTCGCGCCAAAGACCTGAAACTTAAATGCGACACCTATACATAAGTTTTTCTTTAATTTTTAACTTTTTTTAGGACTTCACAAGCACAAACATGAGGTCGTACCCCATGAAGAACTCCCTCATGCCTCCCACTGACGACTAGAACATTGCAGGTCGAATTTAAGACGAATTATAACAAACACGAGGTCATGTCTGGCAAAATGTGCCCCTGTCATCAACTTTCATGGTCTGTATATAAATACCACACTTGTTCCAATCTTTCATCACATCCATTCTTACTTAACAACATCTAAAAGATGAAAGAATTAAGTTACGAAAGTTCAAGCTAGAATCCTACGGTAAAAACAGCTTTCTGAAACGCTAGAGCCAACAACACAAGAATATTTCTTTAAGTTGCATGAACTAATCAAATAGTTGATTAAGATAAACCTCATCACATTCCAATGCCTAGTTGAACTCATCCAAAAAGTTCAAGAGATGGGCGAGGAACTCGATTCCGTCAATCGTCAACTTGCGAAACTAAGCAACCGCACTTAACACTATACCATCCCAAACCTTCCACATGAAATGTGTGGAGGCTTTTTTTAGAAGAATTTCATAATGAGTTATGTGTTCTTATGCGTGTTAAAGAGTTTAGTTTTACAGTTTTAGACTCTTGACTTTTAACGTATCACGTAACCGTAAGACCTTAGGAAATGTAATTGTCATTTGGCTTGTTTTAATTAACTCTAGGAAAACTTTCCTAAATTTTTTGGTGATTCGGAAGTAATAAAACTTAACTTGGTAAATTGTGTAACGCGCGGAACAGAAAAACGAAACAACAAAAAACTGAAACCGAGTAGCACAAGGGAGGCACGCCCCCGTGTTCAACAAAGAATGACACTTTCTGAATGTTTCAACCATTTGTCTTGTTCCCCATCAATTCTTCATGATAAAAAAACGAATTCATGCCTGCAAGAACCCGTATCCACTTCAATATTCACCATCTTTTTCCATTTTTCTTTCTTGTTTTCAAGAGTTCTTGCATTTCTTTTCAAGGGTAATTGTCCAAGAGGTTAGTACTACTAATTCCTAGTATAATGATTGTCAAGTCATGTAGTTAGGTGATTAGGTCTCTAAACAATCAAAATTCTAACAATTATATGTAAAACCTTGTAATTAAAAGTCCTATGGAATGATAAATACTTTAAGCCTTTTTGTTCATGTTTATCTTTGTAGTTGATTAGTTGTTGGTTATTATCTTAAGTTAGTTCTTAGTTTGTTTTTCCTTTCATTGTTAACAAGACTATCTTTATAATCCGTGATTGAATCATTATTAAGCACATTCAAGTTCCAAGAGTTCAATTGTCAAACATTATAATTCATGGTTGAATCACTATTATGTTTAGTACAATTGTAATCATTATAAATCAAACAAAGATTATTCAATACTTGTAACACACACATGGAATTATTCCATTTGGTAATGCATTACCATTTGGAAACATTGTGTGACATCCGTCACCGAAGGTCCGTCTATTGACGTGTTCTGTTAGCTTTTTTCGTTAGTCGGTCATTCCTCATCTTTATAACCTATTTGTGTGGATACTATACTTGTGTGCTTGCGTTATCATCATCTTAAAACGTTTTCTAAAATTGCCCCCGTTATCATTAAACGCACCATTTTTACATAAACTTAATGTTGTAAATACAACCATTTTTAAATTATAAATACCATTAACTACATTTTATCATTTATAAAACAAGCAAAATTAAAAACGTTCTTAACCAAAACAAAATTTGTGGTCTCGGGGGCAAAGTGCGGGGGCTAAACATGACATTTTATGAAACTAGGGCTGGGTATAAATACCCCTTACCAGCCCTAGCCTTCATCTTCATCTTCATCTTCTTCACCTTCTTCTACTTCACTTCTCCACCTTCCTAGCACCAAAAACCGCCCCTTTTCTTGTCTTTTCACCGGCAAAACCTCGGTTACAGATGAGACTACTTGTTTCTAGCAGGTAGACGACCTTGGTCGTCCTTTCCTTGCTCATTTTACTTCTGTGTTTTTAGGGTTTCGGGTGTTCGGGTCCAACCCGAGCACATGAGGTCGTGTTGGCTTGTGTGTTGCGTTTCTGAGTGTGCTTCTTGTTTAGACATATTAGGGTATTGATTCTGGAAGTCCTTGGAGTGTAAAACCCATGCAAGCGGCCGAAGGCTGCTCTGCACACGGCAGTCGCGATTCTGTTGTTCTTCGCGACTGGGTCTGTCCATGCGACTGAACCGTGCGACTGGACGAGTCGTGCGATTGAGTCATGCGTCTGGGTGTATCGCACGACTGAGTGGTGCGACTGGGTGTGTCGTGCGACTGAGTCATGCAACTGTGTGTATGCAATTGAATGTGTGTGCGATTGAGTCCTACGACCGAATGAATGCATGCGACTGTGCGTGTATCGCACGACTGAAGGCCAATCGTACGAATGAAGGTTCAGTCGTACGAATGAAGCTGATTCGTACGAATGAAGGTTGATTCGTGCGTATGGAGG
>BJCM01259795.1:0-11199 GCA_018326385.1 Flaveria bidentis
ATCCGCATTTGTCATCCGCATTAGCCTAACTCATCCGCATTTCCCATACTTAGTCAAATGCTCATCCGCATTGACTCACTTCATCCGCATTGGCTTACTTTGCTCATCTGCATTTCCATACTTAGTCAAATGCTCATCTGCATTGACTCACTTCATCCGCATTGACTTACTTTTCTCATCCACATTTCCATACTTAGTCAAATGCTCATCCGCATTTACTCACTTCATCCGCATTGACTTACTTTGCTCATCCGCATTTCCATACTTAGTCAAATGCTCATCTGCATTGCATTGACTTACTTTGCTCATCCGCATTTACATCCAAACACTTAGGCAGATTTAAAAACTTATCAAGTGGATCTAAAACATCATTTTCAATTTCCATACACCCTTCATAATGTTCTAAGCTTAATTCTTACCCTCTAAGCCTTAGAAGCACAATCATACATCATCAAGCATGAACATAATCACACATCACATCATCGTACACACATTCAAGCATACGGGTCCGAAACCCAGTTAAATAAAGTCATACATTCCTGCATTTCCAGCCCCAAAATCAGTTAAAAACCAGTAAAAGAGGGGTTTTAGAACTCACTTTTGCAGCTTTTGAGTATGGCTTCCTCCAAACTCGTTTGCAAATTGAATCCAACTGCTTAGGAACCCACTAAAAACATACCCGAACACATAAAAACAAGTATAAGCATAGACCCGAGGACATAACCGGTCGAGAACACCATAAAAGCATGAATTCTTACCTTGAATTCGAATTCTTTCTTGTTCTTCCTTTAAAACCGAGAACTTGCTGCTTCTCTCTAAAACCCGAACATCAGAGGTGTATGTGACATATGGGCGGCCATACCACCTTTTACACCCACTTTTCAAACATTTTGTCCTTTTGGACACTTTTTACCCCTAGATTTGAGTTTTATTTATTTTCCTTCTTTTCTTTAACTTTATTCATTCTTTTCTTTGACTTTAAAATAACCGGGTGTTACACATTATCAGTTTTAAAGTTCGACACATTAGGTTTAAACAATGTAAAGAGTTTCACCTCTTGTTTGATAATACTGTTGTGAAGTATCTAATATGAGGACAGATTGGGTGAAATGAACTTGGATCTTTGATTGTGAAAGAAGAAGATGACTGATGAAGATGAACTGTGTTTTTCGCTTGTCGCACTATATAGTCTCTCAAATTTGAAAAGTATTAAATGTCCTTTTGAACTTGCTTTAAATAGTCAAAAAATGGCTTTTACAAAATTTTACAAGTCTCAGAGCAAATGCGGTTAGAGTTTTAATTCACAGTGTAGCAAATGCGGATGGTTTTTAAACATTCGTATTTGTTGACTGTCGTAAATGCGGAAGACTAAAACTATGAGTTTGAACATCCGCATTTGTACAATGTAGCAAATGCGAAAGTAGAAATTTTAAGTATTTTGGCTATTCAAATTTATTTACTGTTGCAAATGCTGAAAAAGAAGGTTGGCCAGCATTTGTGTACTGTAGCAAATGCTTTTGATCGCATTTTTTTACTGTAACAAATGCGTTTGATCAAAATTGTTTGAGCATTTATTTACTGTAGCAAATGCAGTATAGTTAATTTTCTATATTTACATATCATCATCCTTTGTGACAGAAGAGATTGAGCACTTGTTTATTCATTTTTAAATTACGTAAAAAGTATTATGAAATGTAAAACAAATGCGGAAGTGATGAGTTCCTCCGCATTAACAAATGCGGTAGAACAAATTTTGTGCGCATAGGTTTTTAATCAACTTTACATGCACTCGTTTGACACAAATGCAGTAGAGTAAGACTTTATCCGCATTGGTTTATTTATGACATAAACAGTTACCCGCATTGGTTACATGCATGGGTTACCTTCACCCGCATTTACCAATACACTTACCCGCATTAAATTTTGAACTTAATCAAAACTTAATGTTTTCTTCTTTTGATTTTTCTTGTTATGAAGGCTGTCTTTGATTGAATTTGTGTCTTATGAAGTTGTTGACTGCTGTTGGAGTTGTCAATTCATGCTTGGTTTGACTTGTATGTCAGAAGTGATACAAGTTTACCATTGTTTGACTGATCTTGGATTTTTCATGCTTCCAAGAATCTGCATAGGCTGAGATACTATAGTATAACTTCTGCATCAACACATGCATTTTCTTTTTGTTTTGTTTTTAATTCTTAAGAAAGTAATTAAAGATAGTAAAAATCTATATAGACTTAATCAAAAATTTTAAATTACTCCCCCTAAAGTGTATATCCACATCTAGATAGAAACTTTAAAGAACTACAAACTTTTGAGTATAATTTTGATTATTAATAATGAGGAGAAGTATACCTTTTGTTGGGATCATATCAATCTTACATTACACATGTGCATCTTTTATGATAAAATGGACGTGTTTATGAAATTGATGATTGAAGGTATGTTTGTCCTCTTAAACTCATACTAGGTTGATATTTTGATGCAAGTGATATTTATCATGTTTTTGGTTGATTTAATTATTCAATATGTACCTCACACACATATGCATAGAATGATCAACCATCCTTATACAATGCATGATAGAATTTTTTTCACAAGTTTCCTTACCAGGTTACTTAAGTTATGAGACCTCATTTTCACTAATCCTCATTGGGATTCTTTTACTTTGATCATTTTCATGATGATCCACATTGGGATTCTTTTCACTTCACTTAGGAAGGTGATCCATGATAGGATTTTTTTGTTTATTCACTTGAATGTATTGCTTTTGTAGATTCATCCAATTTGGATGTGTTCCTCAGTGGGTATCTTTTGGATCAGTACATCTGCACTATGTGCTTGATTCATCAGGTCTTTGCTCAGCAAAACAAAGATGAAGCTTGATGTAGGTGGAAGAGATTCATAAAGTATCATTACCTGGTATGTTTAGGGTACTACACACATGCATTTAGATAAACAAATACATACCTGTACTTTGAGATGAGTGTTTCACTATTGAATAGGATTTTAATTCATCACTGCATATATCTTCTCTTCCAAGTAGAGCCTACCAACATATGTGGTAATTCATGATAGTCTTTCAATTTTTTGAACTTAAGCACAGTGAATGATATAACGACTGTAAATATATCATTTCCCTAGTATTCCTCAAAATTGACTTATTTTTGTGTTTTTCTAGTGTTTTTGACTTGTTTTTTTGATGTTTTGATTGGTTTTACTCAAGGTTAATCATTCCAATTGATTGAACTAGAAATTCAAACCTACTAGGTTCAAATTCCTTAGTAAATATATCAGCCAATTGATTTTTAGTGGATACTTGAATCAATTTGATTAACCCCTTTTTAGCACACACTCTTAAAAAGTGATATCTAATTTTAATGTGTTTGGTTTTTGAGTGCTAAATTGGATTATTTGTTATGAAAACAGCTGTTGTGTTCTCAATGTAAATTGGTGTGTGAAAAAGTTAAAACCATAATCAAGAATCTGGTTTTGATACCAGAGAACTTGAGAGCAACAAGCTGATGCTGCAATATACTCAGCTTCTGCTATTGAGACAGATATGTTTGTCTGCTTCTTGCACTACCAGGAGACCAGTCTGGGACCAAGAAATTGACAACCGCCAGAGGTGGATTTCCTATTGAAGTTGCATCCTCCGTAATCACTGCCAGTGAAGGCATAGAGATTGAATTCTCCTTCCTTTGGATACCATAGTCCAAGAGCAGATTTGCCCTTAAGATATCTGAATATCCTCTTGATAGCATTCACATGAGATTTCTTAGGATCAGCTTGATATCTGGCACACACACAAACACCAAACATAATGTCAGGCCTACTGGCTGTTAGATACAAAAGTGAACCGATCATAGATCGATAGTGAGTCTGATCCACTCATTTGCCTTCTGGATCAGGTCCAATTTTCACTTTAGTATCCACAGGAGTTCTCATAGACTAACAATCAGTAAAGTGGAATTTCTTCAACATAGTTTCCACGTATTTTGATTGATTGATGAAGATTCTATCTGCCGTTTGTTGGACTTGCACCCCTAGAAAGAAAGTGAGTTCCCCCATAACACTCATTTGGAATTTTGAATGCATAAGGTCTTCAAACTCTTTACAGAGTTGCTTGTCTGTAGAGCCAAAGATGATATCATCCACGTGAATCTGGACTAGCAGCATGTCTTTTTCTTTTCTCTTTCTAAAGGGAGTCTGATCAATCCTTCCTCTTTCATATCTATTTTCAAGAAGAAAAGATGATAGAGTCTCATACCATTTTCTTGGTGCTTGATGAAGACCATAAAGGGCTTTGTCAAGCTTGTACACCCTATGAGGGAAATCTGGATCTTCAAAGCCAGGTGGTTGACTCACATAGACTACTTCAGCAATCTTTCCATATAAGAATGCACACTTTACATCCATTTGATAAGCAGTAAACTTCATGGATGCAGTATATGCTAGAAAGATTCTTATTGCTTCTAATCTGGCAACAGGTGCAAACACTTCATCATAATCAATTCCTTCTTCTTGAGTGTAGCCCTGTGCCACCAGTCTTGATAATGATCCCTCTATCATCAGTTTTGTTTTTGTACAGCCATCTGGTGCCGATGGGGTATTGTCCTTCAGGAAGGTCTACCAGTTGCCTTACTTCTTGCTTCTTGAATTGGAGCAATTCTTCCAACATTGCTTCAATCCAACAATTGTATTGAAGAGCCTCTTTGATGTTCTTGGGTACTATTTGAAAAAGAAAGCATGAGAACAAACAAATGTTTGCACTTCCAGACTTGCTTCTTGTCACCCGTTCATTAAGTTCACCAATAATGCTTTCCACTGGATGATTCTTGTGTATTCTGGTGGTTAAAATTAAGTCACCAGCTATGGTTACATTAAGATTGGAGACATTCAGATCATTATGATAAGAGGCACCTTCATCTTGTACTGTTAGGAAATTATAAAGATAGTCAGACGCCATTTCATTGACTGCTTCAGCTTCAACAACACTTTGATTGCTTCCATCATTTGAAGTTCCTTGTGTTTTAGCTAGAGGAGTAGCTTGTTTTTTTATTTCTGATCTCTGTTGATAGATCTTCGGAGTGTGATGGTAACAGGCTTAGACCTACTTCAGTTGAAACACTCTAGTTTTGTGATGGTTGTCTGATGGGATCAGCTTGGAGAGGAACATCTTCATTCATGTATTCAACAGATGTAGTAGGAATCAATGGAAAGTCATCTCTTCTTTCTATAGCTGAAGAAGTTTCACCTGAATGTAGATTTCCTGCATCAGACAAGTGAAATTGATCAAATGATTTTGTAAATGAGTCAATATCAAACAACCAGTTGGGACCATTTGTAGATTTAGGAAACGAATGTTCCTTAAAGTGAACATTTGTTGATTCATCAATAATGTTTAATATAGGATTAAACACTCTATAAGCCTTTGAAACAGAAGAATAACCTACAAAAAATCCTTCATCAGACTTGGATGAAAACTTTCCCAGATAGTCTCGGGTGTTTAATATTAAGACAGGATTGCCAAATGATTTAAGAAATCCAATGAATGGTTTTCTATGAAAGAGCAGTTCATATGAAGTCATGTTGATTTCTTTTACAATTAGAGTTTGATTTTGCACAAAGCACGATGTGTTAACTGCCTCTGCCCAAAAGGTAATAGGCAGTTTAACATCAGCTAGCATTGTTCTTGCTGCTTCAATTAGTGTTCTATTTCTCCTTTCGCTACCCTATTTTGTTGAGGAGTTCTAGCTGCACTGAATTGATGAGCAATGCCTTTGGTTGCATAAAATGAACTCATGTCCTCATTTTTAAATTCAGTACCATTATCACTTCTTATTGTTTTGACCTTATGATCAAGTTGGTTTTCAATTTTTGTGATAAAGTTTTGAATTATTTAGGATGCCTCATTTTTATAAAGTAAGAAGAAGACCCATGTAAATATTGAAAAGTCATCAATGATCACCAAACAATACTGTTTCTTTCCAATGCTGATAACATGAGTTGGTCCAAACAGATCCATGTGAAGTAGCTTCAATGGAGTATTGTTTGTGTTCACCAGCTTGGATTTATGAAAAGATTTGTGTTGTTTTCCTTTGAGGCACGCTGAACAATAATCAACAAAATGATATTCTTTTTTAGGAAGACCAATGACATGGTTTCCTTTGACCAATCTATTCATGTTTTTAAAGTTTGTGTGCCCTAAATGTCTGTGCCAAGGCTGTGACTCATCAAATGATGATTTTGACAAAAGACATGTTTCTTCTGTAGGTGTTACAGAATTCAGGTTTAAAACATAAGTATTATTCTTCCTCGGGATCTTTAGGACAACCCATTCTTCAGAGATATGAAATCCAGGTTTTAGAATGTAGCAATGAGTGTCGGTAAAGTGAGTTGAATATTTCTTGTCATAGATCTGAGACACGCTTAACAGATTGAAGTTCAGCTGTTAACAATAGTTCACTCTGTCAAAGCTCAACATCCTATTTGTCATAGATCCTTCACCTATAATTCTTCCACCTTGTGAATCTCCTCCAAATTCCATAGTAGTTCCTTGTATATTCTTGAAGTCATGAAAGAGGAAACGATCTCCAGTCATGTGTCGGGAACATCCACTATACACGTAACATAAGCTATTGGACCTATGTGGATGAACCTGCAAGCAAAAAGAGCTAATTAGAATAAGGAACCCAAGCCATAATGGTCTTGGGTTTCCCGTTCCTATTCATAATAGTGACCTCTTGGTATTTCCCTTTAAATTATGGTTTAGATGGAGGTGTCCTGGGAGATTTTTGGTAGTAACTGGATTGAGTCATCTCATCAACATCTACTGAAAAGTCAGAGGAGTAATGAAACCTTTGGTCTCTGTTTCTTTGTAGAAATTTAACCCGTTTTTCATTATCAAAAAGTACTTTTGGTTCAGGAAGGTCAATTTTGGGTTTCATTGTGTGATGTTTTCTTTGACCCTTCCATAATTCCTTCAAGTTGCTCCTGTCATTTGTTGATCTAGATATCCTATATTGATTGTTGTGAAAATAAGGTCTGACATTGTGTTTTATAGATGATGTTTTTGAGATGGGCTTGTTTTGGGGAATTCTCATTCCCTTGTGATTGAAGTAACAATCAGATGTATTGTGATTGTTTGCATCACAGACTGAACAATATTTGTTAAAGTAGTAGTTTTTGGTGGAATAATTATTCATGTCACAGATAGAGCAGTACTGGTTGAAAAAGCACTCTTCTGTTTTGTGATTAACCATGTTGCATATGTCACAGTACATTTATTTGTTTCTGGAATCAGATTTTGGTTTGGTGGGTTTAGCTGATTTACCCACTCTCAATGGAGTTGTAGTCTTTTGCTAAAGGAAGGAATCAAGATCAGCCTTATTTGTAGTTTTCTTCACAACCCTACCATTGTTAACTGTTTTAGGTTGTTTTTGTTTCCTCAACCCTTTCTTTACCTCTTTCTCAAATTGATCAACATGTTCTTTGTTGCATATATCAAAACCTACTCCTTGTCTTGATTTTGAAGATTGTGGGTCAGACTGAATTTTAATTTCTAAAATAGGTGAGCTCTTATGTTTCTTTTGCAGTGAAACCTTGTCTGATTTGCTTGAATTATTTGGAGATTCGCTCTAATTATCAGAACTGCTTTCAGTAGATGGTTACACTGACTTCACAAACTTTTTCTTTCCTTTTGAAATGGCTGGTATGAACTTCACAAAAGGAACAATAGCCTTGATTGGGCTGGTAGGTTTAATGACACTCACTGTCTTGTCTGAATACTCTTTAATCTTGATTGGATGACCTAATTTGATTTTCTCCTCATTTGTTTCAATATAAACATCAAGTTTTTTTTGAGGATTGGTTACTTGTTTTACTATAGATTTTGGTTCCATAGTTTTAGTTTCAATTGTCTCATTAAGTGTAACAGTTTCAGGCATGATAGTGTAGTTGTCATTATATGGTGGAGGACATGAGTTATACCCAATCCTAGACATGACCTTGGGATCCTTTTGAGAAACAAGCATCTCTTGTAGGTTGACTGAAGACAGTTGAAACTTTTCAAGTTTCACTTTAGTAAGTGTATGTTTAGCTTTAGATTGAGCTAACTTTTCAGTCAGTTGTTCATTCTCAGCTGCAAGAGTGTATTTTTCACCATGTAGTTTTTCAATGTCAGAGAAGAGAGATTTTATTTTGATTTCAAAGCCTTTTATTTCTCTTTTTAGCATCTCTGACTTCACCTTTTCCTCTTTTATTTTATCTGCCAGTTTATGATTGTGTTCTCTATAACCTTGCAGTTCAGCAATGCATTTATCACTACACAGGTTAGATTTTACCTCAGATGGCATAGGAGATGGATCATCATTGATATGAGCCATGAGTGCATGATTTTGAAATTGAGGCTTTACTTTCTCAGCATACAGGCTCCAGTCACATACTCCATCTTGTTTGATCACAAGAGCATTTGCAGATGACTGACTGCTTCCATGAGCTTGATTTGTCAGTTGAGGTTGAGTATGGTATGACTGTTGTTGTTGATAATGATACTTCTGTTGATGATTGTTGGAATGATAGCTTGAATTTGGTTGTGAAGATGACTAGCTCTGTGAATTCCTCTGGAAGTTGTTGTTTCTTTTGGGAGCATTGCATTCTCTAGAGAAGTGGCCAGTCATGCCACAATTAAAGCACTTCACCTTGGATTTATCATATCCAAGCTTTGTGTTTTCATTAAGGCTTAGCTTTCTACCTTTTCTGAAAAACTTTTTTGCTCTCATAGAAATCATGGCCATTTGTTATTGTAAATCCATTTCTTTTACATCATCTAGATCCATTTCCTCCTATTCTTCCTAGATCAGATATGCAGATAAGAGTCTTCCTCCCAAATAAGCATCAAAGCTTGCAACAAAGGCATTGTAAGTAGCCTTTTGTTCTTTAGATCTTGTATCATCAGGGTGTTTGAAAGAGTTGCTGAGAATGCTGCTGATTGGGATGATTTTGATGGCTTGTTGGTAGATGGAGCTATAATAAATCCAGTGGTCTTGACTTGATCCCTTGAGGAAAGAAAATCATCTTCTTTAGTAATGAAGGCATTTTCCACAGTATGAGAGTCAGATGGAAATTTGTATGCTTCAATCACTCTTGGTCCTCCTAGATTTTTGCTTCTTTCATCAAGCTCCAATGCTTCTATCTTGGCTATCATGATATCCAAAGTAGTACTCTTAAGATCAAGAGTTTTTTTAGCATGGTCACATTTTGTTTCCAGCTTTTAGGAAGACTGTGCAACATTTTCTTGTTCAACTCCTTGACTTTGTAGGTGACTCCCATTATCTCTAAGTCATTCACCAGCTGCACAATTCTGTGGAGCTGTTTAGAGATGGACTCTCCTTTGGAGTGATGAAATGTTTCATATTGATTAACAAGTTTATCCTTTTTAATTTCAGCAACTTCACTGCTTCCCTCACACATGATCAGCAGTGCATCCCATACTGCTTTGGTAGTTCCATACTTTTCTAGTCTTTTCAGAACATCCATTTTGAGTGCTTGAGTAAGAATGGAGTAAGCTTTGAGATCAATCTTGATTTTCTTATAGTAATCATCATCAAGAGTCAAGTCTTCAATTGCGATTCTTTAGATGAGCTGGTGGAATCTCCAAACTCAGTTGGATCTGCACTAGTAGGGAATGGTTGAAGTGGTGATTTTGGAGAGTGGTGAGGTGGTGATTTTGGAGAGTGATGAGGTGGTGATTTTGGAATTGAAGTGGTTGGTAATCTGTGGGGAGATGGTAATGGTGATGGTACAAATGGAGATGCAATATCATGATCATGAGGACCAGTCTAAAGATCACCCCCTAAATCCTCCTGGGGTGACACTGGCCTGGATCCTTCAACTCTTTCCTTGGCATGCTCAATAGCAACTTGTTGTTCTTGAGCAGCTGGAGATTCTTCCTGAATGGGCTCATCAACAGGAGAATCCTATTCTTCTACTTGTTCATCAAGATTTATCTACTAAATCATCTAAGGTAATAGAGGAGAGTGTGCTCCACTGTAAAAATTTCTTGGATCTCTTTTCTTAATGTACTTATTAGGACTTGGAATCATAATGAGGAATATCCAAAGTTGGTCCTTCAAGTACCAGATCAGGAAATGCTTCATTAATCAGACATTGGAGAAATCTTCGGTACATTAAGAACATATGCCTTCTTCCTTCTTGTATGTTAGAGGTTAGACCATTGAATACATAAGCAGGCATGTTCAAAGGTCTATTTGTGAATAAGGCACATATGGTAGAAGAAGTGATCACAGGGATATCATTCCAACCTGTCTTCCTCTTAGATAAGCAATGTTGAAAGAGGTGAATTAGAAATCTCCATTGCAAATCTACCAACCCCTTTACAATTTGCTTTCCCACATAGCCACCTTCATATCCAATCTTTGCAAAGAAAGTAATGATTTCTTCATCTTCCAACTCAATGGGAGCATTAGCATCATCACCAAACTGTAGACACTGTCTCACAGTTTGTTCAGTGATGGTCAAAGAGAGATCATCGGTAATTCTTCCTACTAAAGTCCTTTCACCCTCCACATCGGTCACTTCTGTAGTACTCTAGAATGATCTGATATATCTTTCATAGATGATGGGTCTGACTGTAATAGCATGAGCTATTCTGGTAGTAGATATGAATCTGATCATGTCTCTCAGTCATTCAGCTTCAGGTACATCAGGGTCCAAATAACCGCTGATGTTATGGAGCTTGCTCCATGTAAGATTAGCCATTTAATCTACATTTAATCTACTTTTTAGGGTCAAATATGAACATTTGAGGGATAGTTGCATAGGAATTATTTCAGATTGAGATATTGTCTTGAATACTCATTGTTATTTGATTTTTTTATGTTTGAAGATCAAATTTTGATGTTTTTGACTATTAATTGGATATTATTTCAAGTTTTGATTTCAATATTTTTGGTTTCATGATGCTCTATTCATGCGATGAACATAACTTTGAGATTTTCAAATTGAATCGTATTCTACTAAGTTTGCATGTTCATTGAAGTCGACAATGTTCATCTTTTCTTGTAATAACTGTGATTTTTTGGGTGTTCCTTGTTAACCTAGGGTTCTAAGTTCATTATGTAAGGCCCCGTTCCCGGGACGCTTACAGCTGGTCAACCATTGCACATAAAACATACATTT
>BJCM01259810.1:0-11898 GCA_018326385.1 Flaveria bidentis
TATATATATATATATATGAAAACACAAAATTATCTAAAGTATTTTAGACCCATTGAGCAAGTGAGCCTTGAGAGGTTGTCTAGCCCGCCCCTCCTTAGGCTCAGATGTGCCACCACATCTCAAGTCGTTAGAACTTCATTAAAACCTCCCTGTCTCCTTTTTCTATGCCACGTTTTTCAGATGCAGGACCGTGTGGGGAAGAATAAGAGGGGGGATAGGAAAGGTCATAAAACAAACAAATATAGCCAACGAAGAGTGCAAAGGCGTGGCAAATAAGGGGAAGATCTGTGGCCGACAAGAGCCGGGGAGCAAGGGAAGACGACAAATAGTTGTGCCATCGCCGGTGTCTTGTTCAAGACCCGTTTAGTCAATTTTGCATATTATATGAGAGAGAAGTAAGAAAAAAATAAAAAAAGTGATAAGAAAGATTATTGAAAGAACTTGTACCATAAGTTTTCGGATGATTATTATTAGCTACAATACTTCTTTCTCACAAAATAAGGTTGCCATTTAATATATTGTAAATATCTTAGAATAAATCAGACCATTTAATGGAAATACACAAAAGAACAAAATTAAATGTCTATGTGTAGGACCGTTTAAGGGATGGTCACTTACAATACAACACAAAATGAGGAGAGTGTTATAGAACGCTTAATAGATCAAATAGGGAACTGGAATTAGTATGGTATGATACTTAGAACACAAGTAAATATAAGACAGAACAAGAACAAACAACACAAGAATATTAGTTTTCAAGAATGTTGTATATTGCTCTCAAGTTCTTTTACAAGTGTTAAAGCATAATGAAAAGATACAAGGACCTAAGATACTTTATGCTACATCCTATAGTCGGCCATGCTTAGAAAGCCAACTGGAAACATTTGATCTAAACAACAACAAAATCAAATGTAGAGTCAAAACACATATTGCCTTTTGACTAGTGACTATGACATGTCATAGCTCACATCCTAATATATTACAATAAAGATAAAAGTACATAAAGTAAAAAATAACATACTCAAGACCTCAATGTACAGTTACCAAAAGTATGGACCTTTTCACCAACTTGTGAAAGTTGGTGAGTCAACAAAGTTGTAGTGGAAAGTGGTCTAGCTTTATAGAAACGTACATCAGATAAAACATGTATCAAAAGTCTTGGGAAGAAATTAGTCTTCACTTCTTGGCTTCGGAAGACTTTATCATTGAAGATTCGGAAGACTTCACTTTTGGCTTCAGAAGATGTTGGTGTTAGATTCGGAAGATTTACACTTAGAATAATTTTAATGCAGATCTAAAACTTCTGTAGCAATTCTACTCTACACTTAAGTGCATGCATGAATGAAAGACTTAGAATGTTTTAGGTGCATCTGCCTTACATGAAACCTTACAAACTCCCCCTAGTCTGATGCTACCAAAACATTTGAAGACCTTAGATGTTCACAGTCCTTATAATGATGATGACCATATCCTTCTTCATTAGATGGTCAGGATCACTCAGAATTTTAAAGTGTCTTCTCATCTCAAAAAGATCATGCAAAGGTAGGTTGAACATGTCCTGCCATGTGTAGACATATTCACCACCTTGATCTCTGATTATATGCCATCTTTCTGGATTAGTAGTGAAGGTCAAGGATAAGATGGGTCTTCCTGACGTAAGAGGAGCTGCTTGAATTGGAGTTGATTGAGTTGTCTCTTCATGCACTCTATCAGGATGATCTAATTCATCCTAAGGCTTGGAGGTGGATGACTTTGACTTCTTCTTCTTCTTTGACTTGGGTCTAGAAGCCATCTTTTCCTTATCTTTGGAAACTTCAACTGAGAAGACTAGCCTATAACACCTTGTTGTTCAGTATTGTCTTTCTTATTTGGGTCTACCTCACTCACAGGTTCAGAAGAAGAGGGAGTTTGACCCTATTGTGGATTAGAAGATGAAGTTTTCTAAGGTTCAGCAGGAAGTCCAGGTTGTGTTGTCTCAAATTGTTTAACCTTAACCTTGACTTTAGGAGGGGCTTGACTTAGTGGAGAGTGTAAGTCCATGAGCTCTCCTCTCTTGATCTTCTGCTTCTTCCATAATCTTTCTCTTTGTTGCCTTTTTTTCTTTGAGTACTTGAAGTTTAAGTTGTTTGAGATACTCAAATTTAATATACTCAAAGGACAAGGGAAGAAGTGCAGCTGCCTGGTAGAGTCTTGTGGTAGTCAGGTAGTTGATCATATTTTGCCTGTCAGCTTCTTTATTCACCTAAGGTTGTGGAGTTTCCATAGTCTCTTGCATAGGATTTTCTTGAACTGGAGAGAGGGTGGGAACATGTTTATACAGTCTTTTATGTCTTCTTTCTTCTTTTATTTGGTTCTTCTAAAGAGAGAGAAATGATTTCATCTATATCATAGTTCCTGGTTTGCAGGTAAGTAATCCAGACTACCCTTAACTCGTCATTTTGAGTGTTTGATCTGGGGCAGCCCTGATTGCAGCTTCTATGAATCTTGAAGACCCAGTGAAACTTTCTCCCCTTAGTTTCCTCTTCCTCTACCTCTCTCCTTCTTAATCTCCTCAAGAGTCATTTTCCTTTTTCCTTTGTCACCCACAGACCTTTATGTCACAGGGTGGAGAAAGTTTTGGTCTTTATTGCTTGGAGTAATGTCTAGATTCTGGTCAGAGAGAGGTTATGATACATCTTCACCAGCAAGTGTTTCACTAAGGGGATGGATTGTTAAAGTTGTTGGTTGTCAGGTAGAGGTTATAGGTTCTGTCACTAGGCCTTCAGTCAAGGTTTTACCTTTGAAGCTAATCTTAGGGTCCACCTTTACATCTAGTTGACCAATAACATTACCTACTTGCATTTGTTTTCTTGCTTTAAAAACTTCAGCAATCCAGTCTTGAATCCTTTGATCCATCCTGTCAGCTTGCCTAGATTGGCTTGGATTGGCATGTGGCATGTTGACCAGGTCAAGACCTTCATAGTAGTTTAAGGTCTGAAAATTAAATACTTCTTGTTATATTTGAACTCTTTGAAGTATGAGGGCTCTTCTATCATCATCATAGCTCCACCCAATAATGTAATTAGAAGCTCATTAGCGTGGAGTTGACATAGACCTTGGAATTCCCTCCTCAAAGAGACTCTAAATAAGTGAAACTAGTGAGTCCACATCAATGTGAACTTGAGAAGGTTGTTGAGCATGGACAACTACAAGTGAGGATGGTGAGTACTCAATGTCCATACTGTGTGAAGCACTCCTAGGTTGGGAATGGGTTGGTTTTGATGTAGAGGCTAGGGATGGTAACTTTCCCTGAAGGTTGTTCACTTGAGTGTTGAGACTCAAAGTGAAGACTTAAGGCTGATGGGCTAATGAGCTTATCATGCTGAGTATGAGGAACCTCAACACTGATTGTTAGATCTAGGAACAATAGATCTAGATCATTTTGTATAGGCTTAGAACTTTAATCAATACTTGTAATGAATGATTATAATTCATTATTTTGATGTATGCATTATTTATATAGGTTAACCCATATGTGTGTTGATTTGTGTATGAGTGCAGGTACAACTATTATAATTGGTGAATTACTGAAATTAACCAAGTGTAAGAAACATCTACGGATGAACATTTTGTTCTTCCTTAGATATGTTTCTTAGAAGTGAAATACATCCGAAGATCTTCTGTGGATGAACAACCAACTCTGAAGTTGAAGTGAAGATACATTCGGAAGAACAAAGCATCTTCAAAAGAACAAGATAGCTTTGGAAGAAGAAGATTGATGCGAAAGACAAAGTTCCTACGGAAGACCATGCAGCTGCGGAGTCCAAACACTTGTATGCAAATAATACAAGTGTTACAAGTCAACACGTCAACAAGACAGTTGTGCAAATCCCAAGAGATCCGGTGTTTCCTTAACTGAAACACACGTGCCTATAAATATGGATCCTAGGTTTCACATCATAGATATAAAATACACAAGAGACGAACACGAACACACGAGCAACAAAACGGGAAACCCAAACATCACATCAAATCACACAAACATAAACCCTAGCAGCCATCACATCAACATCAACACGTTCAAAGCATTTATTGTTTATATCATTCATTATTTATTCATCTGTAATTATTAATCAGTTTTAATGAAATACGTTTGAATCAAATCATGTTTGCTTATTAATTGTGTTCATATCATTGTGTTCGTCATAATCATCATTCATTATATTTGATATGCATTCATCAAACAATTAAACAAGGTTAATGTTGATTCTGCAAACATTAACTTGATTTCCTTTAACACTGATAATTCCTAATTGTGATCCTTGGATTCCCAGGTGGTATCAGAGCCAAGTGCTCATTGATTTAGATTGATTGATCTATCAGTGTTAAAAGTGTTTAATTGTTTGCTTGTTTTTAATTAGATTTGTCAGTTTTGCTGATTAGATCGTCTGCTTAAAGCAATTCGTTTTTGTGTGAACACTAAAAACAGTGAATTTCTTTCAGCGAGCACTGTTCCATTGCTTGATTAACTTAGATCAATATTCAAATCAATTGAATAAGAGATCTGGGTTATTGATTGACATTCACCAACTGTTCAAGACTTTTTGAACCAATACATTAACAAAATCCTTGATTTGATAATTTAATTATCACTAAAAGGATTGACTGATTCGTGACCTTAATTGCTTAATTTTTGTTAAGTTTTGTCACTAATTAGTTCATTACTCAAACGATGCTCTATAATAGTTAAAATCTTAGACTTTAACTAAACATGAGTAACTTTGGGGGATCATCCTACCAACCTCCAAAGTTGGAAACTAAAACATATTTTAAGTCCTAGAAAATCAAGTTCAGGAATCATATGAATTGTATAGACTTTGACTTATGGGTTTCGATAACTGAAAGTCCTTATATTCCACCCACTCTTGGGCCAAATTACAATGACAACAATCAACCCATAAGTATAAAGAATCTGTCACCTGATGATATTAAGAAGGTGAAAGTTGATATTAAAGAAAACAATTTGCTTAGTATGCCTTTACCTGAAGAAATATTAATCAGATGTGAAAATTATAAAACAACAAACTCCTTGTGGAAAATTCTTCATACACTTTGTGAAAAAATCATTAGGAGAGACACTCTTCATTCACAATATGAAACCTTTCATCATATTGAGGGCGAATCAATTCCTCAACAACTCCATAGATTTATGCAACTTCTAACGGCGATGAATATCTTGGAGCTGAAATATACAAATGAGGAATTAAACAAAATGAACAAGTTAATTACACTGAAACTAAGGTGAATGAACTGAGTCTTCTGAATCAGAAAATATTAAACAAAATGACACAGAATATGACTTTGATAAGTGTGATAACTTGGATGATTCTAATGAACATGATGATGATCTACTGAACATTGGTAAGAATGTTGCTCTTGAAACAATCATTTCAAAAGTTCTTGAAGAATCAAAGTTGCCATATTCTCCAAAACAAAGAAACATGTTAAAGACTATTTGCAAGAGAATAACTCAATTAAATGAAGGTCTTCAAGAGCTACATCAGAAATAAAAACTTTCAAATGAAGAAATATAAAAGTGTGCATCTATTGAGAAACTACACACATCTTCTGTAGAAAAATGAAAGAAGAAACAATCACCAAATCTTACTAAGAAGAAGAAACCTTCTTCAGTATTAGATCTGCGGAAAGCAAAATCAACAGCAAACAAATCAAAGGCTCAAAAGCTGAAAAATGATAAATCAACTGAAAAATTGGAGAAGGATGCAAAGCCTCAAAAGTTGACAAAGAAGAAAAAGGAGTCAACTTTGATGAAGAATCAGAGGATATGTATTGCAAATGGTGTGATATGAAAAATCACAATACTGAAGATTGTTACTTCAACAGTTATTGTTCCATTTGCAATATGAACAATTACATGACATCTGACTGTTACTTTAACAAACATTGTGCTATTTGCAACAAAAATAACCATTCAACTCAGGAATGTTATTTCAAAAAAAAAACAAGACAAAGAGCACAAAGAAGAAACAATCTGGTAAAGTTGAATCAGACACTCAATCTACTGATAGTGAAAAGCCTCAAAATCTAAGAAGCAGCAACAAAAACAAAAGCCAAACCCAAAGGAGAAAACATTCACTGATGTTGAACCTTTGAAGAAAAGAACATCATTTCAGCAATCAAAAAGATCTCACAAAAGGGTGGATTTGACTGAAAAAGAAACAAAAGCTAATGATGATTTCTTTGATAATTTTGAAAAGGAAACTCATGTACCTCATTCAAAATCAAAAGATGATGAAACTTTCCACAATCAAGGCTCATCATCAAAATCAAAATAGAAAACCAATAAAGAAAAGGTGAATGAAGAAGAGAATGAGAAACCAGGAGCTAGTTCAACAACCTCATATTTAACAGAATCATCCTCACCTGAAACAACTCAGAATGAATCAATTAAAACTAAAATTAATATTGAAACTTCAAGACTTATTCATGAAGGAGTAACAATTTTAGACAATGTTGGCAAACCTAAGATCATTAAGGCTTGGGTTGTCAATTCTAATTGATTTCATTCTGTGTGCAAGAACAATCTTTGAGAGCTGACAACAAGTGGTATATTGACAGTGGTTGTTCCAGGCATATGACAGGAAACTATTCTTTTCTTCATGACTTCAAGCATAAAAATTCCTCATATGTGGCATTTAGTGGTGATAAGAAGGGAGGTAAAATAGTTGGTGAAGAAATGTTAATTAATGGTGTGCTCTAATTTGAGAAAGTAAACTATTGTGAAAATTTACAATATAATTTACTGAGTGTGTCTCATATTTTTGATCAAAATTATACCATATTATTTGATAACACTAATTGTTACATTCTTAAGCCAGGTTTTTTAGTTCTAGAAGATTGGATCCTTCTTAAAGCATCAAGAAAAGGAAACACACATGTTTTAGATATTAACAACACTTTACTCACAAGACATGAAACATGCCTCCTATCCAAATCATCAGAAGATGAATCTCAATTATGGCATAGAAGGCTTGTTCATTCTAACATGAAGAACATGCACAAATTAGTGAAAAATAACCTAGTCATTGGGTTGCCAAAGAAAGAATTTTATTGTTCAAACCATTGTCCCTCATGTTATAAAGGTAAACAACATAGAGTGTCTCATAAATCCAAAATTATCAATACAAACACTACACCACTCAAATTGCTTCACATGGATCTGATTGGTCCAACCAATATGATGAGCATTGGAAAAAGGCAATATTGTTTAGTGATAGTGGATGATGCACTATATTCACATGGATTTTCTTCTTAAAACAAAAGAGTGAAACATCAAAAACATTAAATGGACTTTGTCATCAAGATTGAGAATCAACTTGATTTAAAAGTTAATTTTTTAACGAGTGACAATGGGACTAAATTTGTTAATATTGACTTACATTCTTTTTGCAGGAATAAAGGTATTACAAGACAATTCAGTGCACCAAGAACTCCACAACAGAATGAAGTTGTTAAAAGAAGAAACAGAACACTTATGGAAGCATCAAGAATAATGCTAGTTGATTCATAATTGCCAATCACCTTTTGGGCTGAAGTAGTGAATACAACATGCAATGTTCAAAATAGAACATTAATTGTAAAAGAACATAATAAAACACCTTATGAGATTTTATTTAAAAGAAAACCTTACATAGGATATCTTAGCACTTTTGGGTGTCATGTATCTGTTTTAAACACAAAAGAATAACTGGGAAAATTTTCAGAAAAAGCCTATAATGGTTTCTTTGTAGGATATTCTTCCATATCTAAATCTTATAGGATTTACATTCCACAACATAACATTATGGATAAACTCCTAGTGTATCATTTGATGAATCCTTATTTCCTAAATCTGTAAAAGGATCGTCATGGTTGTTTGATATAGATGCTCTAACAGATTCATTTAACTCAGGTTATTTGAATAATGCAGGATCTGATGATACATGCTATCCATTTGTTCCCCCAAATATGAATGTAGTATCAGTATCTGATGATCCTCCAAGAAAACACTCATCAAGTATCATGGAACAAGAAACAATAAATAACAACAATGATGTTGCACAAGTCCAGCCTGATGGACCTACATCTTCAGATGAAAACAGTTCATCCGCAGTTGCTACCTCTGCATCCGCAGATGCGTGTCATGCATCTGGAGATATGAATAATGTCTCAACAGGTGTTCCATGTTTTCAAAAGATACAACAAACATTGGAGATGATTTAGCAAATCCTTGTACATCATCTGTAGAAGTTCCTTTAACTCCTACGGAAGAGTAAATTGCTTCCGGAGAAGTTCCTGCGAAAGATATTAATGATGCTCCTAATGATCAGACTCAGGAAGATCATTCCATACCCAATGTTGAACAAGAAGAACACTTTGATTACTTCCTAAATTCATCGGCTAGATTGAATCCATCAGCATTAATGAATATGACTAACTTGGAATCATCTATTCCAGTTGAATCTACTCCAACAACAAGAATTCATAAGACACATCCAATACACAACATTATTGGTGATCTTAATAAAAGAACAATAAGAAGTCAAGATAAAGCTGCAAACATCTGTCTTTTCACTTGTTTCTTTCACAAGTAGTTCCTCCAAACATCACAATTGCTCTAAAGGACAATAGCTGGATTGAAGCTATGCAAGAAGAGCTTCAACAATTCAGAAAGCAGAAAGTCTGGAATCTAGTTGATTTACCAGAAAACCAACATCCAATTAGAACAAGATGGCTCTTCAAAAATAAACTAGACAACAGAGATTTTATTGTGAGAAACAAAGCAAGGTTGATTGCAAAAGGTTACAGACAAGAAAAAGGAATAGACTATGATGAAGTTTTTGCACCAGTTGCAAGAATTGAAGCCATAAGAGTATTCCTAGCATATGCATCGTTTAAGAAGTTCACTATGTATCAAATGGATGTCAAATGTGCTTTTTTGTATGGAAAATTTGATGAAGAAGTCTATGTATCATAACCTCCTGGATTTGAAGATCCTCATTAGCCACACAGGGTATATAAGCTTGACAAAGCTTTGTATGATCTTCATCAAGCACCAAGAAAGTGGTATGAAACATTATCTTCTTTCTTGCTCAAGCATGGATACAAAAGGGGAACCATTGATCAAACTCTCTTTCTCAAAAAAGAACATCAAGATCTTTTTGTTATTCAAATTTATGTTGATGACATTATATTTGGCTCAACTAATAAGAGATTATATGTAAGCTTTGAAGAGTTGATGAAATCTGAGTTTCAGATGAGTTAAATGGGAGAATTAACTTTCTTCCTTGGTCTAAAAGTTCATCAGAAGACGGATGGAATTTTCATCAATCAAGAGAAGTACATACATCAAATATTGAAGAAGTACAACCTAGCTGATACATCTTCATGCAAAACACCAGCCTCAACAATTGATAAAACTATACCTGATCCTACAAGAAAATCTGTTGATCAAAGATTATATTGATCAATGATAGGATCACTTATATATTTAACTGCCAGTAGACTTAACATTATGTTGGATGTGTGTGTTTATACTAGGTACCAATCAGATCCTAAAGAGTCTCATTTGAATATTGTGAAGAGGATTTTCAGATATCTAAAAGGAAAACCTGCTCTTGGACTTTGGTATCCAAAGGATGGTGATTTTACTCTTTACTCATATTCAGATAGTGACTATGGAGGTTACAACAAGAACAGAAAATCCACAACCGGTAGATGTCAATTCATAGGACCAAGACTAGTTTCATGGAAGTGCAAGAAGCAAACAAATGGATCTGTATCCATAGCTGAGGCTGAGTACATGTTAAGATCTGGTATTTGAACGAAACACCAACTGATTAACATGTTAAACCAAACCAAATAGTGCGGAATCCTATTTGATTGATGATCCAATCCATGAGAACGCACGTAGACATAATAAGGTATTGAATCTAACATCAAGAATCAATTAGGAATCGATCTACAGCGTTCTATGAACTTGGAGTACAAACTTAGAGGCTTCTAGACGACTAGGGTACGTCTGGAGTCGAAGTAGATTGAATGCTTAAGTTTTCCACGAATTAGGTGGTATTTATAGGTTAGGGTTTGCTCATTCGGGCGACTGAACCATTAGCATGGTTCAGTCATGCGATTGAGCCATGCGGTTAATCCATTCGCACGACAGAGTGTTCAGTCGTGCGACTGAGTCAATCTCATGTTATAATCATACGACTGATCCAATCTCCTGGTTCAGTCATATGACTGAGTCATTCGCATGAAGATGTTCATGCGTATGGTCCATTAGCATGGGCCATTCGCATGATAACTTCATATTACTAAGTTTGAATGTATTAATTATCATTACATTATTTATATTAATTCAAACAACCACAAACCTATATAATCAAGTCAATATGCGATAAACAACTAACTAATGAAATATTAAACATTATAAACACAACCAAACATTTGCATTTCATTAAGTACCCAACTATTACTTAAGTGTAAGACAATAAAGACATATTACATTCAGATCAGAATCAAGGTACACATGTATCAACAAACTCCCCCTTGGACCTAGATTCATATATTGTCTTACCTTTTTCATAACCTCCTCGTACTTCTTGTACTTCTCCTCTCTTGTGACTCATGCGTGTATCTCAAACGCAAAGCAGAGTCGTATCACATTTTGGAATTGGAGGGCTTGTACAATATCTTGCGTGTCATAGAATAGTGGCCACTTGTATAATGTGTATACATCATCAGCAGAGAAGTTAGTGAGCCACATCGGGTCAAATACCATGATAGTATCCATTCTGCCCTCTTTGTTCAGAACTATGACCGCCTCCCCTGTTCTCCAATCATAGTACCATCACTTAAAGTGTGGAGTGAAGTCCTGTGGCATTTCACTGAGAGGGATTCTTGACATTGTTCTTGGGGGACTCCACTTTAGCACTATCTTTGGCTTTCCAGTTATGGGATCAACTTCAGAACGTCTGATATCCTCGTAGGTTATTGAGGTTTGAAGTTGACCCACCTGGTGTGGTACTCTTTCTTCAAGGCAGCCTCAAACCAGCCTGAAATCTTCCTCGGGTCAGCATATAGTAGCTTCAGTTTAGCCAGCTGGTTGAGCTCAAAACCAGGTAGAGACTTTAGATCATGCGAGAATCTAAAGTACTCAATACCCTTCTCTCTCTCTTTACCGCGTATACGTTAAGATCATCAAAATGGGCCCACGCGATAATCTTTCCTGACACCTTGTGATGTTTATTTTGTAGAGCTTGGTGTAAACATTCGGTTTAGGAGCAGCGCGTTGGGCTCGGATCTCCTCAAAAAATGCAGCCCATTCATCCTTTCTGATATCAACATTGGCGTTTGAGGCTTGGGCTTGTTCTTCAACCTTCTCTGACTCTTGCTCCATCTTATCTAATATCTCGAATTTATCACTGACCAGGGAGTCACCCAGATTGGGGACCATATTTCCCTCTTTGTCAGCATACTCTGGATAATGCTCTACAGTGACGTCCTCGATCTCTATTTCATCAATGTCGTTCAGCTCGTCGTCACTGGCTACTTCAACAGTTGGAGCGTCTTCTACAATCTCATCGGGATTGAGCTTAAACATCTCAGCAATTTGCTCGTCAGTGAGATTGTGAATTATTTCACCTTCTTCAGGGGTGTAACTCACTGATCTCCTGACAATCCCTTGCAGATCAAGAATCATGGTTAGTTGAGTCTTGACCTGCTGAAGGGGTGCAACATCGTATTCGTCCCTTTGAAACTGTGGATTTGCTTGATTTAAACATTCAACACATCAATCATTAGTTAATAATCAAGACATAACCATAATAATCAAGACATAACTATTTACATTTCATA
>BJCM01259848.1:0-18891 GCA_018326385.1 Flaveria bidentis
ATTTATAAAATTAAAACCTATTTTAATTTTATATCATTAAGACACTTTTATTTGTTATTATTTAACCAATTTAAATAATGAAACAAATAATATCTTATGAACAAACTATCCATATAATATTATTCTATTACAAAGCAATGTTTTAGAAAACCCATTTTCTAAATTGGTGTCAATGTTTATTTGTATGATCTCATCAACAAATAAACATTTATTGGTGTTTGTGTAGCTTGTTATTGGGTATGACCTGACTTGGATCATAACGTACTAACCACATCAATCTTTTATGTGGCATGGGCATACAAGATCCAACATTTAGGATTTTAATAGGGGAAGAAATATTAGCAATAAGATTAAATAAATAAATAAACCAAAAATTAAAGAAAATAAAATTAAAAAATAGACTTTACATAGCGGACTTGGCATTTTCACCATCTGAAATTACATCACTTTTCTTTTTAATGTTGTTGACCTCTAACAAGTATAGAAAACGTGGTTTATGAAAATTTTTTGTGTAGAGGTCAGCGCGTTGAAAATCCGTATTTATTTTAACCACACCAATTAGATTCTTTTCAAAGCAATCACGTATAAAGTGATATTTTATGCCGATTTGTTTGGTATTAGGATGTTGGACATGATTTTTTGTAATGGCGATCGCAACAGGATTATAAACAAAGATAGGGGTGCTTGAAAATTGCAAACCGTAGTCCCGCATCTATTGTTGAATCGAGATGATTTGAGAGCAACAGCTTGCCACATCAACATATTCTGCTTCACAAGTTGACAACACAACTGATGTCTGCTTCTTACACTGCCACGTGACTAATCGTCTCCCAAGAAATTGACACCCTGCTCATGTAGAATTGTAGTTCATCTTGCAGCCGCTATAATCCGAATCACTATACGTGTTAAGCTCAAAGTCATCGTCATGAGGATACCACAATCCAAGTGAAGGTGTACTCTTCAGATAACGAAATATCCTCTTGACCCCGATAAGATGGTTAACTTTTGGTTTAGCCTAATATCTTGAACGTAGACACGTTGCGTACATGATATCAGGTCTTGACACAGTGAGGTACATGAGGGATCCAATCATTCCTTGGTACATGGTGGCATCAACCAGATCACCATTTTCGTCGGGTGCTACATCATGGTTTGTAGTTAGTTGAGTCCCAACTGTGGAAGCATTCTCCGTATCAAACCGACTGAGAATATCCCCAACATACTTGGTCTGATGTAGGAATATCCCCTTTGGTGTTTGATCCGCTTGTAACCCAAGAAAGATCTTCTTCTCTCCCATGGCACTCATTTAAATTCTGCCTGCATTTCTACTTCAAATTCTTTACATAATTCGTCGTTTTTGGAAGCAAAGATTATGTCATCAACGTAAATCTAAACAAGCAGTAGATCACCATCCTTTTTCTTTTATGAACAATGAGTTGAGAGTTTCTCATACCATGCTCTTGGGGCTCGATGAAGCCCGTAGGGAGCCTTATCTAGTTTGCAAACTATGTCCCGATTATATGGATCCTCAAATCCTTCGGGCTGGCTGACATACACAATTTCCGGATTTCACCATGAAGAAATGCACTCTTTACATCCAGTTGATAGACTTTAATCTTCATGTAAGAGGCATAGGCTAGGAAGATACAGATGGCTTCCATTCTCGCAACAGGTGCAAATACTTCATTGTAATCAATTCCCTCGACTTGTTGAAATCCTTGAACTACAAGCCGAGCCTTGTTCCTGATCATGACACCTTGATCATCTTTTTTACACTTCAAGACCCATTTGGTACCAATGACTTTAGCACCTTTAAGTCTATCAACCAGTGTCCATACACCTAAATTTCTTGAACTAAAGAAGTTCTTCTTGCATGGCACTGACCCATGCCTCATTATTTAAGGCTTCACTAATGTATTTTGGCTCAAACTGATACACAAAACAATGATAAGCACCATCGTGAAGGTATCCTTTTTCCATTACCGAGGCATAATCCCCTGAATATAGCTAATTTCTAGTATGAACTCCTGATCTGACATCCCTAATGACATTGTCCAGAGGATGATAGACATTTAGGCATGATCTAGGAGTGGTGGGAACTACTACCTCAGTACCAAGATTATGAACATTGGGTTGTGTATCTGAGGTAGTAGGAGTTTGAGGTTCCGAAGACACAGAGGCATTAATTTCAGATGCTTGTGGACTTTGCAGGAATGGGAACATGTTCCTCCTGATTGTTCTAGTCATTCTCCACAGCCTCGTCATCAGAGGATGAGTCGTTTACCTCGAGTACTCCCCCTGAGTGGTTAGACGAACCACCTTGTGAACCAGAGGATGTGATGTCTTGTGTTGGTGTGTTTAAGACATCAACCATAATTTTGGTTGCCAAGTCAACGTCAGATGTGGAGAGAGGGATGTTAAAGGACTTGAAAAATCCATCATAGTCGAAAAAGAAAGCCGGTCCTTTTCCAGTAGGAGGGGTGGTGTATCTCTGAACGTCGACATTGCACCACACTTCTACTTGACCCGTTGAGTTATTGTAGACTCTCTTACTCGGTATGTTGTATCGAAGAAAGATTCCTTCTTTAGCCTTCTTGCTGAACTTTCCCTCCAGATTTTTCTTCAGTAGTGTGCACGGTGCGCCAAATGCTTCGAGATACTCTAAAACTTGTAGTACGTCTTGCCATGACGCTTAAATACCAGAACTTGATTTAGCGTGTAACACGCATTGGCAACTGCCTCGTTCGAGAATTGGATAGGCAGCTTCGAGTCTGCTAGCATTGTTTGTGATATCTCTATCAAGCTGCGATTCTTTCTCTCAGCAACGCCATTCATCTGAGGAGTTTAAGTCGACGTGAAATGATGCACAATTCCCTTTTCTTTGCAGAAAGCCTCCATCCATTGATTCATGAACTCGGTTCCGTTGTCTGAGCGTACCTGTCTTACATTCAGCCTATAGAGAGAGTCCAGTGTAACTACATAGCAGTACAAGTCACCTGCGATGCTTCTTGTACTTACTGGACCAAACAGACAATGTGAAGAAGCTCAAGAGGTAGTTCAATGGATTGAACCTTCTTTTCCTTATAAGACTTCTTCGTTTGTTTGCCTTTCTTGTAGGCGACACAAAAATCTGGGAGTTGGAAGTTTTTGACATTTACTCCCCTTACTAGATCATTCTAGATCAAGTGATTAATCTTTTGTGGATTGATGTACCCCATTCTCCTATGCCAGGAGATTGAATCCTTCTCGGTAGCTTTTGACAAGAAGCACTGTACTTGATGATCCGTTGTAGAGGCGTTTGATAGATCAAAGACATAAAGATTATTATATCTTGAGGCAGACATTAATACTTGGTCCTTCGGGATCACATAGTCCTTTTTCAGGACATAACACTTTTTGTTATCAAAAACTACCTTAAAACCCTTTTCACATATTTGGGACACAAAAAGTAAATTGTTCTGAAGCTGTTGAATGTAGTTTACCTTATCAAACTTTACTTTCTCATTCCCTATCTCCCCTTGAGCTGTAATGTAACTTCCTTTATTTACCGCAAAGGAAACAAGACATCCTTTAATTTGTTTGAGGTTTGACAGGAGTGCCCGGTTTCCAGTCATGTGCCTAGATGCTCTGCTATCTACGATCCAAGTATTTGTTTCTACACTATAGCGAACACCTTGCACATTCAATGGAAATGATTAGTTGAGGTTAGGGATCCAAGCCTTAACTGGCTTGGGTGACCCAGAGGCATCACACATCATATATTCCACCCATTGACCTTTTGAGTGTGAGGGAAGATCTATGGTCTTCTTGTTCTCATTATCAGATTCATGGACAAATTTCTCTTTCCATAAGCATGTCTATGTAAGGCATATTTGTGATAAACATACGACTTGTTGATAGGTTGAACTTTAGGTTCACTAACTCTTTTTGGTGGAGTCATGGATCTTCTTTTGGAAGAGCTTACTTTAGTGTCATAGAACATTGATGTGGTTAGTAAGTTATGATCCAAGTCGGGTCATACCCAATAACAAGCTTAGCAAACACCAAATATTATTTAATTGATGATATTATCATGCAATTAAATAAATACACCAATTTAGAAAATGGGTTTTCTAATTAAGTTGCATATGAGATTGAACAACTTATATGGATATTTTGTTCATGGATATTATTTGTAATGTTATTTAATTTAGTTAAATAACATAAAATAATAAAAGTGTGTGTATGTTATATAATTAGAAGGTTAATTATATATCTATTTTAAACAATTAGATTATCAAAATTGAAAGGGAGTTTTTGGGGAGAAATCCCAAATATGATAAGGGTTTCAGCCGCCCCATTTGAAGTGGGTTCTTCTTTTCTTTTCTTTTGAGGTCTTGAAACTAAGAAACCCCTTGAATACACACACACTTCATCTTGCCCTCTCTCACATGCAAAAGGGTCACAAGAACACCAACTCTTCTTTTGGAAGAAAGAGTTCACAACCGGAACAAAGCTCCAACAGCCTTCTTGATAGTTCACGGCTGGAATAAGGCTCCAGCAGCCTTCTTGATCCGATTTTGGTGCTCAAATCCTAGCAAGAGTGGTCTTTGCTTGATGCTTGTGGGTATGGATGCTTGAGGACATCTTTCCTTGGTGTTTTGACTGTTCTACAACATCATCTTCTTCACTGAAATTCGTTTTTATGCAGCTTTACTAAAGGTAGTATGTAGGGCTTGTTTTGGGTTGATATTTCTTGTTGGTAGCTAGTTCAAACACATATAAATGATCCTATGTTCTTGGGTTTGTTGATGACATGTTATTAGCCTTAATTTTTCAGATTACTAATGATAATATTAAGGTTTTAATCCGCTGCGTTTTCAAGTTTAAATGGTTAAACTACTTTGAAATGGTCCAATAAACCCTACATTGGCATCTAGAGCCGGATATGTGGATGACTAGTTTCATTTGTCCTTGTAAAATTGGTTTTATGGGGCTTTAACAACCTTATAGGGGCTGTTTTGTGGTGATGTTATAAATCCCCAACCTTTTAAGGTTATATCTAACATGCTTGTGATTAAACCTTGAAAGAAAGATATCAAATGGTTGATTATGTTTTGTTTGCACAAAAACACCCTAAATTCTTGGTTTATGTTGGCTGAAAATTTAGGGTCATATGGGGATTTATTTGGTTCTTGGATGTTGTATATGATGTTTTATATTGGTCAAAACCTAGCCTTGACCTTGTGTTGATTTGGTTTTGAATGAATGTTTGTTTTGGTTGATTTCATTCATAATGGGTTGTAATATTATTCTTTTGTGTTTTGTATATGGATGGAATTTATTTATTCATTCAATGGCAATGTAATAGATAGATTAAGTGTTTTTTCTTTTATTAGAAAATTTGTATTAGGATATAAATTTTGTAAAAGCAAATGCACAAGATGGAAGCACAAAAGGAAGACACAAAGAGAAGGACTTGAAGCATTTGGATGCAAGTTCAAGTGTGGGTCTTTGGAGATCTCATCTTTTGTTGTGTTCAACCCTTAGGAAAGACCAAATGATAACACTTGTGATGGCAAACAAGTGTTGTCAACGTAGTGGATATGGTTATGCACATGTGGTTGTTTGATATATGCTTGTTTGATTATTCATTTTATGTTGATTGTTTGATATATGGATATGCTTAACAATCTAAATAAATTATCATAACAAGCTGAATATTTTGGTTCCTAATCATTAAGTGACTAATAAAATGTCATTAAGAGGATTAATGATTTCAAAATAAAAGAGGTTTTATTAAAAGAGAACCATAGGGTACCATGTATTTGAAAGCATGCGAATACAAGGTACATAGAGTTTTCATAACTAGAATTAATGGAAACTTAAGAACACCATCCTTTGGAAATAAATCCCTTTGGAAATAAGTTAAACACCATCCTTTTACACCACACTTAAATCACTTAAGAACTACTTGTGGGATAAAGGTCACCTAACTACTTTTAGGGAACTTGTGTGTTTGAGGTGGGCTTAACATACTTGTGGGATAAAGGTCACCTAACCACTTGTATGTGTAAACTCACATGTTTGTGTAAGTAGGACGACTTGAATTGGAAACCATGTGCATAAGGTCACTGAAGGATGGCGTACAATGGTGTTGATGGGATTTTACATGCCGACTAAACATAAGATGTTTAATCGATCCCATAAAGCTAGAAGTTGCAATAGGTTGCAATTGTCAAATGTTGACTACATTGTTAATTTAAATAATGGGATAAAGGTCACCTAACCATCATTTAAATGTAACGTTGGATTCTATATTTCAATTATTAATTGTCTATGAGACGTGTAAAGGGTATTGATAATTAAAATGCAATTTTTCTGAAATACTAAAATGAACTTTGTAATTTTGTAGTAATGGGCGCAAACAATAATGCTACCACCCCGACCGTTACTACCCTATTACTGAGAACAATCTTAGAAAGTGATCGTCTTAACCATAATAACTTTATGGACTCGTATCGAAACTTGAGAATTGTTCTCAAGCAAGAGAAAAGGGCCTATGTCCTTGACGATCCTATTCCTGACCAACCCGACCCTGAGCATGTTGACGCCTATGACGATAGGCTTCAATACACTGAGGATTCCATGCAGGTTTCCTGCCACATGTTGGGAACTATGATTCCCGAACTCCAATAGGATTTGGAGCATCTTGGGGCATATGACATAATTACCCACTTGAAGTAAATGTTCCTTCAACAAGCTAGGGTAGAGCGCTTTGAAACGGTTCGAGCACTTCATGCGTGTCGCATGGAAGAAACCCAATCGGTATCATGTTATGTACTTAAGATGAAAAGCCACATTGATCGCCTCGAGAGGCTATATTGTCCCGTCTCAAAACAGCTAGCCATGGATATGATCTTTAATGGCCTAACTAAAAGGTTTGAGACATTCATAAGGAATTACAATATGAACGGATGGGACAAGAGTATCGGTGAGCTTCACGCAATGCTCGAAACAGCCAAGGCCGGAATGGGTAGAACGGTTCTACCTGTTCTCTCGATCAATGAGGAAGGCAATAAGAAAAGGCCATTATCCGATCCCAAGGAAAATGTTGTCAAAGGAAAGGACGTCAAAGGAAAGGGGAAAGGAAAGGCTAAAGTGAAACCTCCAAAACCTAAGCTTAAGAAACCTAAGGTAACGGAGAACGATCCACGCTTTGAGTGTGGAAAGATAGGACATTGGAAAAGGAATTGTCCATCCCGTCTCAAAGAGTTGAGAAACAAGAGGGATGTTGGGCAAACCTCAGGTACAACTTTCATAATTCACATTGGTTTAAATATTATTTCTTCAAACACATGGGTATTGGATACTGGATGTGGAACTCACATATGCAATTTGTTGCAGGGGTTCAAAAGAAATAATCACTTCAAGAAAGGAGACACAAGTCTCTACATGGGAAACGGAACAAACGTTGATGTCAAAGCCCAAAGAGACAATATTTTGAAACTTTCAAATGGTTTGGAAGTTATTCTTAAGAACATTTTGTATGCTCCTAGTTTGACTAGGAACATAATTTTGATTTTCCTTTTAAAACAATGTGGTTATGAATTAAAGTTTGTTAACAATGGTATTTATGTTTGTATGGATGTTGTATTTTATTTCAAGGCTATGCCTTTTAATGGAATCTATGAATTGGTTCATAACTATTCATCCTATAATGGCTCATTATACCAAACAAGCACCAAGAAACTTAAAATGGGTTTAAGTGATTCTTATCTTTGGCATTGTCGTCTTGGTAACATAAACAAGAATCGGATTCAAACACCTCAAAAGAATGTTCTTTTGAAACAAATGAAAATGTTTCATTCGATAAGTGTGAATCTTATTTACAAGGTAAGATGACCAAGTCGCCTTTTAGTGACACTAACGAGAGGGCCAAAGACTTATTGGGAGTCATACATTCAGATGTATGTGGCCCTTTTAAGACAATGACTAGAAATGGTGAAAGATACTTCATTACCTTTACCGATAATTATAGTTGCTATGGTTATGTGTGCGTGATGACACACAAACATGAAGCTTTTGAAATGTTCAAAATATTCAAGAATGAAGTAGAAAATCAACTCAATAAAACTCTCAAAGTTCTTCATTTAGATAGAGGAGGTGAATACCATAGTGAAGATTTTTAGTACCATCTAAGAAGTTGTGGGATCGTCTCACAACTTACTCGACATGGAACACCACAACATAATGGTGTGTCTGATAGGAGAAATCGAACCCTATTGGATATGGTTTGATCTATGATGGCTATAAGCTCACTACCTCTATCATTTTGGGGTTTCGCAATGCTTTCTGACGCTCGTATTTTGAATATGGCCCTGACGAAGATAGTCGATTCACTACGTGTATATTTGTTGGATATCCCAAAGACTGTATAGGATACTACTTCTTTGATCCAACAAAGCAAAAGTATTCATTGCTCGAAAGGCTGAGTTCTTGGAAAGTAAATTTCTTATGGAAGGAATTACGTATAGAATAGTGGAATTTGATGAGGATCAAGATCCACAAGCCGATACACGTTTGGTTGACACTAGCAATCAACAAGAGGTTGTTGATGATAATCAAGAGGTTGATCAATACACACAAAACATTCGCATATCTGGTAGAGTTAGCACTATGATAGAGTCTCATACCACTTTCTTGGTGCTTGATGAAAACCATACAGGGCTTTGTCAAGCTTGTATACCCTGTGAGGGAATTGTAATCTTCAAAGCGAAGTGCTTGACTCACATAGACTTCTTCAACAATCATTCCATATAAGAATGCACACATCACATCCATTTGATAAACAGTTAACTTCATGGATGCAGAATATGCTAGAAAGATTCTTATTGCTTCTAATCTAGAAATAGGTGCAAACACTTCATCATAATGGATTCCTTCTTCTTTATTTCTGATAACGATCCCTCTATCATCAGTTTTGTTTCTTTACAGCCATCTGGTGCCGATAGGGTATTGTCCTTTAGGAAGGTCTACCAGTTGCCATACTTCTTGCTTCTTGAATTGCAGCAATTCTTCCTGCATTGCTTAATCCAGCTATTCTCTTGAAGAGCCTCTTTGATGTTTTTGGGTATTGTTTGACAAAGAAAGCATAAGAACAAAAAAGATGTTTGCAATTCTAGACTTTCTTCTTGTCACCCGTTCATTAAGTTCACCATTAATGCTTTCCACTGGATGATTCTGGTGGTTGGAATTGAGTCACCGACAATGGTTACATCAAGATTGGAGACATTTAGCTCAATATGGTGAGAGGCATGTTCAACTTGGACTGTTTGTGAATTATGAAGATAGTCAGACTCATCTTTAGTTCCTGCTTCAGCTTGAGCAACACTTTGATTGCTTTCATTATTCAATGTTCTTTGTGTTTCAGCTGGAGGAGTAGCTTATTTTTGATTTCTGATCTCAGTTGACCAGTCATCTGAGTGGGATGGTAACATGCTTGGACCTCCTTTAGTTGAAACACTCTGGTTTTATGATAGTTGTTTGATAGGATCAGCTTGGAGAGGAACAACTTCATTCATGTATCCAGCAGATGTAGGAGGAATCAATGGAAAGTCATCTTGACTGGGTTAGTGAGATTGAGATTCTCACTTAGGATCGATTATGGTAATCAGGTCAATGAGTGAATGGTGGAAATAAATAATCAATAAACATTTAATGTAAGAATATTCTCATAAATGCTTTTGTATATATTAATGAAGGTGATTGAATACATAGAATAAAAGACAAAGGATATTCTCAATGTCTATGAGCCGTCACCTCATGTACAAGGTTTTCCATTCTATTTATAGGCGGACAAGATGCATTTTACAAAATTACTAAACTACCCCAGACCTATTACATCAGAACTAGTCTAAGTCCTGATCCGCATCACATCTTGTTCATCCGTATTGGCAAATGCGGATGAGTTGGCTTGATCAACATTTCTTTACTTGAACTTCCGCATTAGTATGTTAGTCACCAACATTGGCTAATGAGGATGAGCAAATACTTCTGCGCATTTGTCTGGTCATCCGCATTTGCAAATGCGGATGAATAAAATATTGGCCACATTTCTTCTAGTCTTCCGCATTTGTTAATGCGGAAGAACAAATGCTTGTCCGCATTTGTTCTTTACCTTCTGCATTAACAAATGCGGTAAGACTACTTATTCTTCTTTGGCAAGATCTTCATCCGCATTACTTCTTGGACTTGTGGGAATCCAGCAGAGCAACTATCACCTAACCCATTGAATTGGCATGTATAATCATCTCTTCTTTCTACAACAGAAGAAATATCACCTCGATGTAGATTTCCTCCATCAAACAAGTGAAACTAATTAAATGATTTTATTAATAAGTCAATATCAAACAACCAATTGGGACCATTTGTAGATTTGGGAAACGAATGTTCCTTGAATTGAACATTTGTTGATTCATCAATAATGCTTAATCTAGGATTAAACACTCTGTAAGACTTTGAAATAGAACAATAACCTACAAAGAATCCTTTATTAGACTTTGATGAAAACTTTCCCAAATAGTCTCGGTTGTTTAATATTGAGACAGGACTACCAAATGACTTGAAAAATCCAATGAATGGTTTTATTTAAAACATCAGGTTCATAAGGAGTCATGTGACTTTCTTTTACAATAAGAGTTCGATTTTGCACAAAGCATGAAGAGTTAACTGCCTCTGCCCTATAGGTGATTGGCAATATAACATTGGCTAGCATTGTTCTTGCTGCTTCAATCAGTGTTGTGTTTCTCCTTTCAGCTACCCCATTTTGTTGAGGAGTTCAAGCTGCACTAAATTGATGAGCAATGTCTTTTGTTGCATAAAATGAACTTATGTTCTCATTTTTTAATTCAGTACCATTATCACTTCTTATTGTTTTGACCATATGATCAAGTTGGTTTTCAATTTTCGTGATAAAGTTTTAAATTATTTGGGATGCCTCATTTTTATGAAGTAAGAAGAAGACCCATGTAAATCGTGAAAAGTCATCAATGATCACTAAACAATACTGTTTCTTTCCAATGCTCATAACATGAGTTGGTCCAAACAGATCCATGTGAAGTAGCTTCAATGGAGTATTGTTTGTGTTCACCAGCTTGGATTTATGAGAAGATTTGTGTTGTTTCCTTTTGAGGCACGCTGAACAGTGATCAACAAAATGAAATTCTTTTTTAGGAAGACCAATAACATGGTTTCCTTTGACCAATCTGTTCGTGTTTTTAAAGTTTTGTGCCCCAAACATCATACCAAAGTTGTGTCTCATCAAATGATGCTTTTGAAAAAAGACATATTTCTTATGTAGGTGTTGCAGAATTCATGTTAAAAACATAAGTATTATTCTTCCTCGGGGTCTTTAGGACAACCCATTCTTCAGAGATCTGAAATCTAGGTATCAGAATGTAGCAACGAGTGTCGGTAAAGTGAGTTGAATATTTCTTGTCATATATCTGAGACACACTTAGTAGATTGAAGTTCAGCTGTTCACAGTAGTTCACCTTGTGAAAGCACAACATCCTATTTGTCACAAATCCTTTACTTGTAATTCTACCACCCTCTGATTCTTCTCCAAATGCCATAGTAGTTCCTTGTATATGCTTGAAGTCATGAAGGAGGGAATGATCTCCAGTCATGTGTCGGGATCATCCACTGTCCAGATACCATAAGCTATTGGCCTATGTGGATGAACCTACAAGAAAAAAGAACTAACTAGAATAAGGAACCCATGCCGTAATGGTCTTGGGTTTCCTATTCCTATTCATGATAGTGAGCTCTTGGTATTTCCCTCTAAATTGTGGTTTACATGGAGGTGTCTTAGGAGATGTTTGGTAATAATTGGATTGAGTCATCTCATCAACACCTACTAAAGAGTCAGAAGAGTAATGAAACATTTGGTCTCTATTTCTTTTTAGAAATTTGACTTTTTTTCATTATCAAAAATTACTTTTGGTTTGGGAAAGTCAATTTTGGGTTTCATTCTTTGATGTTTGCTTTGACCCTTCCATAATTTCTTTAAGTTGCACCTGTTATTTGTTGATCTAGATATCTCAGATTGATTGTTGTGTAAATGTGGTCTGACAGTGTGTTTCACAGCTGATGTTTTTTAGATGGGCTTGTTTTGGGGAATTCTCAATCCTTTCTCATTGAAGTAACAATTAGATGTATTGTGATTGTTTGCATCACAGACTGAACAATATTTGTTAAACTAAAAGTTTTTGGTGAAATGATTGTTCATGTCACAGATAAAGTAGTACTGGTTAAACATGTCTGTCAGAGTAATTTTGTTGCATATGTCAGAGTAATTTTGTTTGTTTCTTGAATAAGATTTTGGTTTGGTAGGTTGGGTGATTTACCCACTCTCAATGTAGCTGGTCTTTTGCTTAGGGAAGAAATCAAGAACAACCTTATTTGTAGTTTGCTTCAAAAGACTACTATTGTTAACTGATTTAGGTTGTTTTTGTTTCCTCAACCCTTTCTTTACCTCTTTTTCAAACTGATCAACATGTTCTTTGTTGCATATATCAAAACCTGCTACTTGTCTTGATTTTGAGGATTGTGGGTCAAACTGAATTTTAATTTCTAAAACAAGTGATCTCTTATGTTTCTTTTGTAGTGAAACCTTGTCTGGTTTGTTTGAATTATTTGGAGATTTTTTCTCACTCTCAGAACTGCTTTGAGCAGATAGTTTCACTGGCTTCACAAACATTTTCTTTGCTTTTGAAATGGCTGATATGAACTTCACAAAATGAACAATAGTTTTGATTGGGCTGGTTGGTTTAATGACACTCACTATCTTGTCTAATCACTCTTTAATCTTGATTGGATGACCTAATTTGATTTTCTCCTCATTTGTTTCAATATAAATATCAGGTTAGTTTTGAGGATTGGTTACTTGTTTTACTATAGAGTTTTGTTCCATAGTTTTAGTTTCAATTGTCTCTCACAGAGTGTAACAAATTCACGCATGACAGTGTAGTCGTCATTATATGGTGGAGGACATGAGTTATACCCAATCCCAGACATGTCCTTGGGATCATATTGAGAATCAAGCATCTCTTGCAGCTTGACTAAAGACAGTTGAATGTTTTAGAGTTTCAATTTAGTAAATGTATGTTCAACTTTAGATTGAGCTAACTTTTCATTTACGCTCATTCTCAGCTAGAAGAGTGTACTTTTCACCATGTAGTTTTTCAAAGTTAGAGATGACAAATTTTATTTTGACTTCAAAGCCTTTTATTTCTCTTTTTAGCATCTCTGACTTCACATTTTCCTCTTTTATTTTATTTGCCAGTTTATGATTGTGTTTTCTATAACCTTGTAATTTGCAATGCATTTATCAAATGGCATGGGAGATGGACAATCATTGATTTGAGCCATGAGTGCTTGATTTTGAAACTGAGGCTTTACTTCCTCAGCATACAGGCTCCAGTCACATACTCCATCTTGTTTAATCACAAGAGAATTTGCTGTTGACTCAATGCTTCCATGAGCTTGAGTTGTCAGTTGAGGTTGAATGTGGTAGGACTGTTGTTGTTGATAATGATATTGTTGTTAATGAGTGTTGGAATGATAGCTTGAATTTGGTTGTGAAGATGACTGGCTCTGTGAATTTCTCTGGAAGTTTTTCTTTTAGTAGCATTGCATTCTCTAAAGAAGTGGCCAGTCATGCCACAATTGAAGCACTTCACCTTGGATTTTTCATATCCAAGTTTTGTGTTGTCATTAAGGCTTAGCTTTCTGCCTTTTTTGAAAAACTTCTTTACTCTCATGGAAATCATGGCCATTTTCCATTGTGAATCCATTTCTTCTACATCATCTGGATGCATTTCCTCCAAGTCTTCTTGGATCAGATGAGGAGATGTTAGTCTTCCTATCATGATATCCAAAGTAGTACTCTCAAGATCAAGGGTATTTTTCAGCATGGTCATATTTTTTTTCCAGCTTTCAGGAAGACTATGCAGCATTTTCTTGTTCAACTCCTTGACTTTGTAGGTGACTCCCATTATCTCTAAGTCATTCACCAGCTGCTCAAATCCGTGGAGTTGTTTAGAAATGGACTCCCCTTTGGAGTGATGAAATGTTTTGTATTGATTAACTAGTTTATCCTTGTTAATTTCAACAACTTCACTGCTTCCCTCACACATGATAAGCAATCCATCCCACACTACATTGGCAGTTCCATACTTCTTCTAGTCTTTTCAGCACATCCATCTTGAGTGCTTGAGTAAGTATTGAGTAAGCTTCGAGATAAATCTTGATTTTCTTATAGTCATCATCATTAAGAGTCAAGTCTTCAATTGGTATACTTGATGTTTTGTAGATGCCAGCTTGATCTGCAGACAGAGTAACTGGAATGTGTGGTCCGTTACAAATTGAAATCCAATAATCTAGATCTAAACCTGTTATATAGTTCATGAATCTGATTTTCCATTGTTTAAATTCAGATTTATGTTTAAGCATTGGTGGTTTTGGAGTATGACCAATTACCGAAAAACAATGTGAATCCATTTTAACAAGGTGTTTTAACTTGTATAAATATAGATTGGGTAAGTTTTAAGATTAATTAGTCCGAGTTGTCCAAATCGTTCAACAAATGCTTAGTAAATCGGATCTGTTAATGTTTCTTGGTTTTTGTCACAACTTTTGTTATATTCGTATTCTTCGAATTAGTCTGTAGGTTTTGTGTATAGTTCTAGAAGGTGAGAACGTGTTGAAAGAGGTTGTTTTAATAGTATTTTCTCCTCTTTACTAAGTAGAGATGATATTATACTCTACTCACAACTCAATCACAAGATGAATCGAGTTCATTTCAGGTCTTCGGTGGATTTGAAAAAGAATCCAGAGCCAAAGCTCTGATACCAATTGACTGGTTAATGAGATTAAGATTCTCACTTAGGATCAAATATAATGATTGAGTTAATGATTGAATGGCGGAATCATACAATCAAGAAACATTCAATGCAGAATAAATACACATAAATGCTTTTTGTATAGATGAAGGTGATTGCTTATAGTAAATGCTAGTGTTGGAGCACAAAGCAGTAATAATACACCGAGAGAGTAAATGACAAAATATATTCTAATTGTCTATCAACTGTCACTTCATGTACGAGGTTCTTTATTCTATTTAAAGGCAAACTAGATGCCTTTTTACAAAATGACTAAACTACCCCTGACCTATACATCAGAACTAGCCTAAGTCTTCATTCACATTTCTTCTTCTTCATCCGCATTGGAAAATACGGATGTGTTGACTTGATCAACATTTCTTTATTTGATTTTCCGCAATAGTATGTTGGTCATTTGCATTGGTTAATGCGGATGAGCAAATTCTTCTGCGCATTTGTCTAGTCATCTGCATTGGCAAATTTGGATGAACAAAATCTTGTCTGCATATTCTTCTAAGCTATCCGCATTTGTTAATGTGGAAGAACAAACACTTGTCATCATTTGTTTTATGACTTCCCCATAAACAAATGCGGGTAGCCACACTTGGTTCTTCTATCAACAGACTCTTCATCCACATTAACACTTGGACTAGTCAAGACATGTAAGAGGAGAACAACTTAACTTAATCAAATAGTGAACTGGATTAACAACAAGTAAAGATACTAAGAACACAAGTAAGTAAGAGACAGAACAAGAGAAAAAGATACATAAGGTGATGGTTTTCAAGATTGTAGTATATTGCTTTCTCAAGTTCTATTACAAGTGTTACAAAAGCATAAACGAAAGTTACAAGAACATGAGATACTTATACTACATCCTACAACCGGCCATACTTTGAAGGCCAGCTGGATACAATTGACTAGACCGATGAAAAAATCAATTGTAGAGTCAAAAGGCATATTGGCCTTTGATTAGTGACTATGACATGCCATAGCTCACATCCTTATCTATTACAAAAAGGATAAAGTACATGAAGTAGAAAGTTACAGACTCAAGACCTCATTGTACAGTTACCGAAAGCATGGACCTTTTCACCAACTCATGTAAGTTGGTGACTTTACAGAGTTGTAGCGAAAAATGGTCCAACTTTATGTAAAAGTACATCAGATAAAGCATGTTGTTAAAAGTCTTTGGACGAAATCTGTCTTCAAGTGTTGGCTTTGGAAGACTTTGTCTATTGAAGCTTCGGAAGACTTCATCTTTGGCTTCGGAAGATATTGGTCTTGGCCTTAGATGATTTCACACTTAGAATATTTCTATTGCATGTGTGAAACATCCAAAGCATTATTCTTAAGTGTACTTGTGCAACATGCATGAAAGAATTTTGGTGTTTGGATTGTTTTAGCCTTTTTATACAATCTCTACAGATATGTTAGTTGAAGAGATAAGTATTAATATGAAGGGGTTGTTGGTCAACAATAGTGGAAAAGAAAACGTGAGTTTAATAAGGGAATTTATAACTGTTTTGTTTTCTTTTATTTTGTATATTTATGTACATCATTGTTCATTTATATTAATTGTAACATCATTATTATTTATAATATATAGGATGTTTCAACTATTCCCCTGTTAATTTATTTTCATCCTTGAAATTCTAAGCTAACGTAGCATGAATTCTCATAAAAATAATTCGGGTGAAACTAATACTTCTTTAAGCATACATAACTTACAAGTAAAGTATTTACAAAAAATTATGGTTAGAAAACATACACTTAGATGTTGAATAGGTATGGGTACTATTGTTGAATAGGTATGGGTACTGTGAACGAATCATTTCTTTTGTCTCCCATGCCGCTTGACGCTCAGAATGACTTTTCCATAAGACTTTAATTAATGGTGTTGACTTGTGTCTCATAATTCATACATGATGATCAATAATAGCTTCCGGTTTTTCTTCATAAGAAAAATCTATTTGAATCACGTTAAGAGGGTAAATAATATCATGCAATAGATAATAGTTGTATCCCCTCAATAAGGATACATGAAAAATGTTATGAACATGAGAGAGTTGTGGCGGAAATGCTACACGTTACGACACTTCTCCAACTCCTTCAAGAATCTCAAACGGACCAATAAAGCGCTGACTTAATTTCCCTTTAATTCCAAATCAACGTACTCTACGACAGGGTGATACCTTAAGAAACACATGATCTCCAACTTCAAATTCCAAGGCTCGTCAAAGTTAATCGGAATAACTCTTTTGTCTAGTTTGGGTTTCTTTAAACTTCTCTCTAGCAATGGCAACTTTATCATTAGTAATTCTAACCAATTCTCGTCCTTCAATTATCGTCTCTCGGACCTTATTCCAGCATATTGGTGCTCTGCACTTTCGGCCATATAAAAGCACAAATAGGGCCATATCAATACTAGCCTACCAACTGTTATTATATGCAACTCAACCAAGCATAAGTACTCATCCCAGTTGCCACTCCATTCAAGTGCACATGTTCTAAGCATATCTTCCAAAGTGTGAATAGTGCGTTCCGACAGTCCGTTAGTCTGCAGATGGAAAGCGATACTAAATCTTAACTTTGTTAAGCATTTTGGAAACCCTTCCAAAAGCGTGACATGAAACGCAGAACTCTATCACATACAATCGTTGAAGGCATGCGATGAAGTCGAATGAAATCTTGTAGAAATACCTCTGATAATTTGCTAATCAAGTAACCCTACTGAATGGGCTAGAATTGAGCCGACTTCATGATTCTATTCACTACGACCCAAATGGTGTCGTTTTTCTTGAATGTTTTTGGCAGACCTATAACAAAGTCCATGGAAATATCATCCCATTTCCACACAGAAATATATAATGGCTTGAGTAACCCAGTAGCTCTATGATGCTCAATCTTTACCTAGTGAAATGTTAAACAATGGCTAACATTTATAGCTACGTCTTCTTTCAAACCACTCCACCAAAAGTTCTACCTTAGATTTTTATACATCATAGTGGCTCCCGGTTGAATAGAGAAAGGTGAACTGTGTGCCACTGCCAATAAGGACTCGCGAAGAGTTAAATCATCTGGCACACATAAACTATTCCCACACCAGATAACTCCTTGTTTATAAATTGGACACTCAGATTGCGTTGCTATCTTCAAGTTTTGTAATATCACCCAAAGTTCTCCATCTTGATTTTAATCTTCCTTGAGTCATGTGATAATATCAGATTCTATTCTTATTTTGGCTTGATAACCATTAGACTCACTAGACTATAACACAATTTCCATTCTATCAAGATCTGAGTTAATATTTTGTTGGATTTAAAGACACGCCATTCCACCTGCACTCTTTCGGTTGAGAGCATCTGGAACGACATTTGCCTTGCCCAGATGGTAGTAGATGTTAGCATTGTAATCCTTGAGTAGTTCTTATCATCTTCTCTACCTCATGTTGAGTTCTTTTTGAGTGAAAATATACTTAAGGCTTGTATGGCCCTGTTTCCGGGACGCTTACAGCTGGTCAACCATTGCACATAAAACATACATTTACAAATATTTTAAATAAACATTGCAGCGGAAACATTCAAAAATGGCATTTCATTTCATCATAAAAACTTTTGCAAAACAATGCATCGTTTGTTGGTTACAAAATTTTATCGTTGTATTTTATCATAAAAGCTTTATTTAAATGGATTCCATCCAAAGGAGCTGAGTGTTGGGTTTGTTAGAACATAGTGACATAGTTTAACCATTTAAACATTCTGAAAAACGCAGCGGAAAGAATGATTATATTAGGACTTATAATCTGAAATTTCAGGTTCTATTTTGTCATTAAAACATGTAAACAAACCCAAGAACATGAGGATCTTTTGTATGTGAATAAAAGCTAGCTATGAGTACACAAAAACCACAACTTGGACAGCCTTAAAGAGGCTGCCACAAACTACCTTTGAGCAGCCAAAAGAGT
>BJCM01259858.1:0-10795 GCA_018326385.1 Flaveria bidentis
CGGGTAACATACATAAACTTTGTAAAAACTATTTTAATACATTTTCAGCCCCAAAGATAGTTTAAAACAAGTAAAAACCAGGGTCTAGAAACTCACCTGGTGCAACTTGGGTATATCTTCCTTTTAACCCGCTTGCAAATGAGTTCAACCACCTAAAAACACACCAAAACACACACACACGAACACACACACGAGCATGTAAGCACCTAAGCATGTAACTGAGATAAAACCCATCATAAACACATAAAAACCACGAATTCTTACCTTGAATTCACTTCTCTTCTTCTTCTTTTTCTTCAGCCGAGAGCGCTCTCTCTCTCTCTCTAAAAAACGAATGAAGATGGTGATGTGAAATGAGGGTGGGCGGCCATGCCTACCTTTACACCAACTTTTACAAAAATTTGTCCTTTTGGACACTTTTAGTCCCTCCACTTGGACTTTATTGCTTTTCTTTCTTTTTATTCTTCATTTCTTGTCTTTTTAAAATAATCGGGTGTTACAGGCTGCAATATTAACAAGGAATCTATATCAGAAGGATGTCAATTTATTGGTGGAAGGATCATCTCCTAGGAATGAAGCAATCATGTGTCTCTACATCAATACAAATTAATAGACAAGTATATGAGATAGGGATTAAAGATAGTCTTGTCGATACAAAATAACCTTGTCAACATAGGATGGCCTTACGACATTGCAGGGACGGAATCCAACAAAAATGAGTGAAGAATAAGAAGAAGAAACTAATGCTTTAGAGGGAGAATGGATAAGGTGACAAGTGAGGGTCGTTTCTAGGAAAAAAAATAAGGTCCCCTTAGGATGAAAGGTGTGCCTCTTATTTATAAAGGGAAAATCGTCAAACCCTAATGGGCTTGATTAGTATGGGTGGGGCCAAGCTTAATAAGTTATTTTGGTTGGGTCCATGTGCCGAGCCCAAGGTTATCCAAGGCCATTCTAGGTAGCCTAAGTTGTTGAAACGTCTGACAAGATAAGATAATAACGAGTAAGACCAAACTAGGATGTAACAAGGAAAAAACACATCCGGTAATGATAAAGTATGCATGGTAGCTTGAGGTAAGGCAACACATCTTAAGGCAGAACTGAGTAATACCAAACCAGTGAATCATAAGGAAAGAGTTATCAGGTAATGCTAGAGCATGTCGAGCAGCTTGTGGTGCCTTTCTCTAGTCATAAACTTACTTACATCATCACACAAATCTCTAATAACTATATAATTACAATCCAAACAAATGTTTCTTACATGTGATAGTCACATACCAATAAGCCTTACGATACCAAATCCATTAACGACACGCGAGCCACTTTCAAAACAGACTTTATGTTAGATGTAAGACTTTAAATGGAAAATAAATACAAACATAAAATAAGACATTATTGTTGTATGAGATCATCATATATAGATAATTATGGTCATCTCCTTTAATAAAAATCAACACCACTTCATTTGGGTTAGACAAGTAAGTAAGACATGCATCATAGCCTTAGTGAGCGGTTTACGCATTCCAACTAATGTATGAAAATCTTGTTAGATGTTTATCACACTTCAAACGATGAGCGAGTAGCAATTAGTATTTCATCATCTGCATAGGCTATCAGCCTTAAAGTGGTCGAGACACTACCCCTTCAACCAGTAACTACCTATAGGCCACACCATCACCTAATCACCCAAAGCCACTTCATCTCACTTGATCATGAAAAAAATGAAAATGTATTTTGATCTCAGGTTATTATGCATTTTAGGTATTGTAGGATTAAGGCATGCTATGGATACAAGGTGCCTGATTAGAAAATTCATGGTCAAGGGTTGTAACAGTTGCGTTAGGCCAAGCTTTCACGAAATTAGAGCACACAAAAACAGATTAATCTAGTTAGTTTGGTCAAGATTAGGAGTCATATAAATGAAGAGATATCCTCCCATATGATACTCATTAAGATTAGCATTGTGAATAAATTCATTGAAATGAGAAGAGTTATGTTGATTGAATTTGTAAATATGCATTTCCTTCGTGCAACTAGAAGAGCTATGTTGATTGTAACTAGAAGAGCTATGTTGATTCAATGATGAATTATGCTTTTCCTCAATGCACCTAACTTCACTAAAATCACCCATTAATCTCCCGCGGACCAATTTTGCCAATAAGATCCTAAGATAACTAAGAAATTGTGGTTCTTGATGATACCAAATGATGAAAAAATGGAGGTATCCCAAAAACATCGTAGCCCCCAGAGCGCCCTTATGCATCAACACTTGTTAATTTGAAAATAATGTTTTCCCATATTTTTCTATAAAATTTTTTAACAAAGTCAAAGAACTAAGACTCTTAGATACTAATGCTATAAACACATTACTTTAATCGAAATTTCTTAACCCGTGACACCTTTTAGTGATCGACCCCCTGTATATAAAGTTAAAAAAATCCATCAAGAATTTTTTAACTCTCCTCACCTAAGACTAATTCGATGACCTATTTCTTGAAGTTGGACCAATCAATTCCCAAACATTGATGTATATGCGTAGTGTCATCTGTTTCTTTGGTCGCGTTCCATAATAAGAAAAATACCAAATGTTGGTACTTCCTAGTCTTCTTTTTTCGTCTACTCCCACCGTAGGTGCAATCTCGTCGTTAGTTTTTGGCAGCTAGGCGGATCTGATCGCACTTTTCTTTCATGAGTTCCAGAGATGGGGTGAGCCTTAGTGTTAAGACTAGGGATTGATATTGGGGAGTGAGATTTTATGCCTATTTATTAGTTATGTAGGGTCTTTTCATATTAAAAACATCAGTCAATCAGTGTAATTGGGTAGAGAGTGGCCTAAGTTTACTTTCTCTATGGTTCTTGCTCTTTTTCTAAATCTTGGCTCACGTGAACTAGAGATGAGGATTAATTCCCTGAGCTATGTCATTTGACTTATCTTGCATCGAAAATGACACATTCGGATATCAAACGGTCCATCATTATTATTCTTGGAATTACACCCGCCACCCCATGCACCAAAGTTGCTATTTATATTAACCCTCTAGCGTAAATTCTTTTTTTGTCCGGTAGTGTAAATTTTTATATAAATATCGAGTTCGCCTCCCCTATATAAAATTAATTTCTCTCCTGTCCCCCTTACGAAATAATTCAAGCTCCGTTACTGCTCTTAGGTCAGCTTGCACAAGGCTATTACCACATTTCTGACCTCAAGGACGTGATTGATAAGGCAAAAGCCCGAATGGTTGGGCCAATAAGAAGCGGGTGGGAAAAGAATTTCAGGTGGATGAATTCTTTTATCTACGACTATAGAACCATCGCCAAAAGTCGGTCGATGGCATGTCAAACAAGAAGCTTTCCAATCGTTTTAATGGCCCGTTTAAACTTTTGGAGCGAATCGGTAAGGTCGCCTACAAACTTGACTTGTCAGAGGTCTAAAAAATACGCCTGATTTTTCACATTTGTTTGTTGAAGCCTAGTTTTGAAGACGTCCAAGTTCCAGCAGATGATTACTGCTCTAGACATTGTTAGTGAAGTGGAGTCTATTTTAGATGGCCACATTCAGGAGAATGGTAAACATGTGCTGGTCAAATGGGTCGGCAACCCACTTGAGGAGACCATTTAGGAGCTTGAATCCGACTTTGTTTCGCGATTTCTGGATTTCGACAACATTGGGGACAATGTTTCCCATGTTCTTATTTGCATGATTAGATAGTGGTAGAGTAAGCCACGTTTTCATGTTCTAGTTAGTGGAGAATAAAGTGCATGATAGAATAGTTTGCATATTTAAGTATTCTTGTTCTCGTTATTTGCATGATTAGCTTCTTCTTCTTCCCTTTCATTCTTGGAGTCCACCCGCTCTAAGGGTATTATAACATAGATCTCCAAGTTTGAAAGAACATGCTTACAAGGCTCGATTTATCTTTGTTCTATATACTCGACTAGCAGATGTGATATAAAAGTGAATAATCATCTACCATACCACAATCTTTGGAGGTTGTGATGAGAAAGAGAGAGAGAGAGAGAGAGAGAGAGAGAGAGAGAGAGAGAGAGAGAGGTGTACCAGTTTATGTATTTCTGGTTAAGGTACCATCTAAACCCAAATGAAAAATAGAACGTGAAAAAGAAACCATTACCAAAACTCAGGTAAATCTACCTACAAATATAGACAATTCATATTTTAAAAAAAACATCACTCATATAACCATAAAACTGCTTAGACTCAACTCATCCAAAAATGTTCTTAGAATATTGATACACTAATCTTCCAAGAATCGAGAGAAATTTTGATAGTTTGATGCCATGTTGAAAGAATGCATAACTTAAAAATCAATGTCCACATGCAGTACACCTCTAAATTTTTATGTGTGTTACTTATAATTTAGGAAATGATCGTAAGTGGTTGTGAGTGATAATAAAGAAATTTAATGTTTATCTGTATATATTTTTTAATATTTTTAAAAATAGTTGTGAGTGAAGTAAATAAATTATGAAAATATTAAAAAATATTATTTAGTTGAGAAGAAGAGAGAAAAAATAGTGATTATTAATGTAATTATAAAGACAATGATAGAAAACCTAATATGAATGCTCTAAAACCCTTATATGCGGCGGTTGATTCGTTAACCGCCCTATATCTACTATTAGTTGAAAAGGGGATGTAATTAGTGTGAATGGTATGGCAAATAAGATATATAAAATTAACACTTAAAAGAAATATAAATTTAACATTCATCAAAATTGAACTTTCATTAAAATCTAACACTTAAATGAATCCAATCTTGACAACAGTTTAAAGAAAAGCATTGCCAAAAGTCGTGGTGAAAACATTTACAAGTATGACTTTAAATTGTTGCAAAAGTAGATCACTTTCTTCTTAACGGTTCAGTTGACAATGAAGGTAGGGTGCATGAAAATATGTTAGCCTTCCCTTGCAATTCCATCAATAAGGACAATAGCAGGGGATTGTTTATTTCATTTATTTTTTGCCAGCTCAATTCATGGAGCTGGACCAATTTAACAAGCTATCCAAATTTGGGTTTTATAAAGTAAAATCAGACATCATATTTGACACATCTTGCCTGTTTTTGCTATAATCCATCTGGTCATCTCCATGCCTAGCTTGGATATTAGGGATTAATGCTCAAATGTCTTTGTGAAGTTACGCGTTGTTCTTAACTAAGATGTTCAAGATTCATATAAACATGCCTAGATGACTAATTATATGGAGAGCCTAGTGGAAAGAGCCTAGTGAGAAACTGAGAATCAAATTGCATTTTAATGAATGATTCAGGGGAGATTTTGTGTGATTCAAACCAAATTCATAGCTTCACTCGAAGATTGAACGGTATTCATTCTATTAAACAACTGGGTGAGGAAAAAAAAAAAAGACTGGTGCCACTAAGAGTGATGAAAACACATTTTGAAGGAACCTGATTCTGGATTCTAAATTTCATCAACAAAAACCTCTCCGTGGGCTCTAAATAATCAAATCCAAACACTACTTGAGTTCAAGAAAAGAGTAAAATGGAATCCAACTAGAGACCAACTAAACTATAAAAGTGCTTCAGCTCCAGCAACAATCTCTAATATTTCATTAGTAATCTTAGATTGTCTTTCACGGTTATAAACATTCATAAGACTCTTCTTCAAATCAACTGCATTATCAGTAGCATTACTCATTGCATTCATCCTAGCAGCAAGCTCACTAGCTAATGACTCCTGTAACGCCCTCAAAATCTGATTATTCAAATAAAGAGGCATCAATGCATCAAGAATCTGAACAGGATCTTGTTCAAACTCCATATTCGCCAAAAACACGTCACTTTTACCCATCAATTTATCCCTCTCAACAGCCAGTTTCCCCTCTTTCGAAGTCAACCTAAAGAACTCATCCTCACTTGCATCAACAGAATTCCCATTGTCATCACATATCTCCCCTTTAGCAGACAATGGAAGCAATGTATGAATTACCGGATTTGATTTAACCAATGAGACAAACTTTGTGTACAAAAGCTCAACTTTATCAACCTCTTCACTTACAAACAACGAAAACACATCATCAGCAATCACTTGAGAGTCTTTTGCAGTTGGAAATCCCTCTCCTTCGATAAACCTATCAACTGGAACCTTAGGTCTTCTTATAAAATAAGAATTACCCTTTTTTCCTACACTAATAACAGTGTAATCCAGACCAAGATTCTCCAATTCAGCAATTCGGGTTTCAGCTTTTCGAAGAACAAAGTTGTTAAAACCACCACACAGACCTCGTTCTCCTGTTATTACAACAAGAGCAACTTTTTTGACAGGTCTAATTTCGGTCAAAGGTATGTCAACGTCTTCTAATTGGGCCTGTTGATTGATGCTGTAAAGAACATCAATAAGGGATTCGGAGAATGGTCGGGAATTAACCACCGCTTCTTGTGCCCTTCTGACTTTTGCTGCTGCTACAAGTTTCATTGCTTCAGTGATTTTCTGTGTGTTTTTTACAGTGGCTATACGTTGGCGGAGTTCACGAAGACCGCAGTTGATTGCTGAGAAATTTGATGATTTTGTATGGCGCGAGATAGTGGATGGAAATAATCTTGAATGATGTTGAATAAACTTATGATTGGTGTTGTGAAATGATTGATCTGAAGATACCCATGATGAAAGCTTAAGCTGAGACATTGATTTTGAGTGACGAACTTTATGGAATCTTTCTAGGGTTTAGAATGATTAATATGTTCTCCTTGTTTACCAAAGTCACTACTGATTACCTTGTGGGAGAAAAATAACATCTCAAGTCAAATTTCTACTACAATTCAAATTCCAAAATTATCAAATACACAAATTTTTGAAAATCATCTACATAAAAGAGGAACGAACATTTTTTGTGTCCTCTCATGTATCCATCCAAACATCATCGTGCAATATGAAAGCTAAGAAAAGTGATGTAGCAATGCTTCCATAACAATTATCATGATATACTACAAACATATCAGAGATTAGCATGGTAACATTGTGGAGATATACACCAGAGCAAAATGTCAAATACACTGGTGGTTTATATTCACATAACAAACAATTTAAACCTAACATGTTTCATATCAGTCTAACCATTTGCATATATATCATCAAAGATATCCATAATTCATCAGCACAAACAGATTTCATTTCAGAGACATTTATTTCAAGTGAAAAAAACTTGAACCTTTGCATTATGGCACAAAAGCATAAGAAAAGAATATGTAATAATCAACACCGTATCATTCTCAAAGAAATGAGCATCTGTTTCTTTTCTGAGATTTCTCGATCACTACAGAAAGCAATATACAATTGACAGTTCAGGAATTGGATTTCAAATACTATGCCAAAACACAAGAATTATATGATGTACCCGGTCCAGAATTCCAGAATTGGTTTCAAGTAGAAAGTAGAAGCCTATTTTTAAAGATAAAAGCAATCACATGGAAAAACGAACCCTAATTCTATACAAAAGAAAAAGATTGAGGATAATACCAGAGAACAAAGGAAGGAAGCTGCAATCGCGATATGTGTAGATTACAATGAAGAAATTATCAGAGAATTGAATTGAGAGAAGACGAAAGTGATTGAGCCGGTTGCTCAGCGGAGAAGATGATGACTGAACAAGCCCTCGGTTTTCGCTTTATGTTTTTGCTTTCTTTTGGGCTATTGACAATTGAGAGTTGAGACCATTGTCAATTCTGTACCTCGCAAAATGAACCCCAAAGATTTTTATTTTGGGTCCATTATATTATATTATAGTATTATAGTTATATTATATTATATATATAAGTGGTGAATAAAATGGTGTTTTATGAGTTCATAATTTTCCCACCAAACTCTTGTGGTTTACAAAAAACCCCTTAGATATGTGGTGTTTTTTTCATAACTCACATGAGTTGTTGTAAGATCCGGTTCTCTTATTTGATTACACATACTCCCTCATGCATGCATCTATCTATCTGAATATTTCTCTCTCTCATAGATAAGCAAATGACCGTCATTTTTCTGGTCACTCTGCTTTCCTCGACTTAAAACATTGTGTTGATGTAAAATGAAATCCACCGTAACATCAATCTATTTTAGCTAGGTTTCAGATGTGATCAAGGCTATGTGTTTCAAGATGCTCTATAATGCAATGGTACAGAAGATGATAATAATGATGTAATGGTTTTGTTCAATTCATTGAGCATGATCTTTCATTTAAAATACAGGAGATAATTGTAGTTTCTTGGACTTAATATAATGCTTATGGGTTTCGTTCGAACAAAACTACAGAAAGTATAATTGCTTTATTTTACTCTTTTGATTTTGGTTATATATATGCTATTTTTGCTTTCTTTTGTTCCTTCTTCCGTTTGTATGTGTTTTCAGATTGTCATTGAAATTGTTGGTGCACACAGCACTAGGTAGGATGCACATTAATAAATTGATTTGTGAATCAGAATTCGCATATAAACAAGTTGGGATTCAACGATTGTTTTCTTATGTTATCTTTTTAAGGTGAGTTGTGAAACTTACAATAAAACAACAAAGTAGCAAAATAGTTATGTCAATCTTTATTTTGAAATTAAAAAATATGAAGTTTGATGTAACATCTTGTATTTTTGTTAACTAATAGTTAGTCTCGTTTATTCTTGTAAGGGCTTTTGTTGTTAATCTTGAAACTTATGGTTATTTTATGCTAAATTCTTAGTTGTCATTGAAATTAATGTATGAAAGTTAAAACTTGTACATTAATATGTACAATAGTAATAATTACAATAATATAATTAATAATAATAATAATAATAATAATAGTAACACTTCATAAAGTTACTTAAAATGTTTAAAACTTAAATTAAGTTAAGGGGTTTGCTTTGTCATTTTATAAACTTTAAATAGAAGTTTAAGGCATGAAATAATAAGAACCAAATTGCAGGGACCATTTGTGTAACAATTCAAAACCCACATCCCCTTCTCCCTTTGACCCCCGAAATCACGCCCACCACTTTCGGCCACCACCTTCGGCGACCACCAAGCACCCAAAAGGCTCGATTAAAATGCAATTAAACCACGTCTTAACCATTTTAATCGGTTTTGAAACCTTAACCCTCATCAATTCGAACAAACCATGGGTTTCCAACACATTTAAACGTGTAACCAAAATCTAAATCAAGTTTCACCCGTTTCAACTCTCAAATCGAGTTAATAATCAAATTAATTGAACATGAACGTACATCTAATCATTTAGAACTCAATGATGTGTTTAATTACGACTAAAACAACGATTATCCGGAAAATTAGAACCAAAAACTACCGTGACCTGCAACTAACGTGTTCACCATCATTCGAGCATTTTGAGTCCTAATTGATAAGGGGCTTTTGATCAGAATCAATACCCCAAGCTATACACGAGATTAATTCGAGTGGCATCATAGATTCATATCAAATCTTGTGTGCTTCACGATCGTGGCTGCACTCGTGCTCATCTCCATCGATTTGTATTAAATCACGTAAGTTATGTGTATCAACATACTCGAAATTACATGGGGAATCAAAGCCCCATGTTTATTTCAGTAAATGATATCGAATCAAACTTCAATTTGATCAATGATGATTCTAGGGTTTATGTGAATTGGGGAATTGTTTAAGGTTTGTTTTTAAGAATTGGAAACTGATTCATGTCGCGGCTGAGAGCCTTAGTTCACTGGTTAAGACAATGCTTTCCCATACATGAGGTCTCGGGTTCGAACCCGGGCACCCTCACATATTTTTTAAGGCTTTTTAGCCTTAAATAAATTACAGAAACTTTTTAAAATATATAAAAATTGATTTTATAAACTTCAAATATTTTTAAAAGCCACCAAAGATTTTCTATAATTTTTCTAAGTTTAAATAAATAAATTTTGTTAATAAAATATTTTAACAAGGATTGTTTTTGAACAAATTCTTATAGAATGGATGGTAAATAATGCTTAGTAAATTATTATTGGTCTAAATGTTTTTTTTTTTTCAAATAATATTGTGTTAAATCTTAATTAATTAATTAATTAATTTATTCCTTAAACTTTTATTTAAATTCTTATAACTTATAAAATAATATAAGTTTCTATTATTGATCATCCTTGTTTTAAAGCCTTAGAAGGATTATTTAAAACGATTAAAGTGACTTTAAATAATTTTATATTATTTTGCAAGCTATGTAAATAAGTATTCAATGAATCATCTTTATCAAATTTTAAATAATTAATTTCTAAATTAATTATATCTTTTCACACAATATATTTAATTCAATAAATTAAATTATTGAATCATACACTATCATTCTTAGTCTTACTTGATTTATACCATCTTTATTGAACCAAAACATGATCAATTGTATATATTATGTGAGTTCTTCATGCCCCCTTTTTACTTTATTTCACATATTTTAGGGTGAAACATGTTAACCTTATAAACCTACACTTGTAAACATCTTGATACTTGTAAATGCACATACAATTCATCTTTACCTTTTGTCATGGTTATTTGTGTTATTGTAAGTCTTATATGAGATACATATTTTGTTTACAATCATTAACTATTGCTAGCCTGACGACGTCTTAGTTCTTTGGGCCTGACAAGTCTATTTGGTGCTAAAGCCGATGTATTATCGGCTCCTGATGACGTATGCTTGTTCATCATGGGAACCAAATACACTTAGCCAATCATATATACTTGTAATCAAGTCGATGTTTGGTTGTAACTATATGTGTTCTATAAACTTGCTAACTCATAACCATTGATATGAATTGCTACTTGTAAACCTTTATATATA
>BJCM01259885.1:0-12454 GCA_018326385.1 Flaveria bidentis
CTCTCGATCCTCTTTGATTCCGGAGTGACCAGGTGTGGAACCAATCTTGCCAGCTCATGAAAACGGTCAGTGTAAGCTGCATGCCCAGCCCCCACCATAGCATGATTCCAGAACTCATGCTCTAGTTTCTGCATCTCGTTGAGAGGACAATACTCCTCAGTGATTAGGGATTTGAACTCATCCAATGACATTTGCATTGCTGATTCTCTTCCCCTAGCCTGTATCTGAGTGTTCCACCAAGTTAGTGCCTTGCCCTGTAGTGAGCACGTGGCATACTTGATCATTTGGCTGTCGAGGCATTCGTTGATGTCAATCACTGCCTCCATCTTTTCAATCCATCTAGTCAAGGCTATTGCTCCACCTTTGCCATCAAATTCTCTCGGTTTACAAGCCACAAATTCCTTGTATGAACATCCCCGTCTAGCATTCACAACCCAGGTCTCATTAACAATCCCAGTTTCATTATCGGCTGTACCACCTTTCCTGGTCTCCTGATTGCTTTCGTTCCCAATTGGGTTCCCATTATCCTCGTTATCATTGCCACCATCCCCGTGGGGGTGGTGATCTGAAGAGCATCACTCACTTGGGCCATGATAGTCAGAATTAGTGCGGCCAGTTGTTCGGCAATCAGGGCTTCCATATCAGAGTTTCCTGGTCCCTGATTGTTACTGGTAGGACCATCACTTATTCTCGGTGCTCTACCTCTGCCTCTGCCTCTACCCCTCGGGGCTTCACTTCCGCCACTATTGTTGCGGGTAACTCTTTGCGGCGGCATGTTCTAATCATAAAAGTAGTAAACACATAAGTTTCTAACCATTGCAAGGCATATCATCCATGTCACATTAAAGTCTAGCATTCCAGGTTAATACCATACTTATGGTTGTCACACATCGCATACAATCGTGTGATTCTCACACCATGTATAGGTAATGTCCCAACAGTAGTCCATCATAATAATAGCATCTCCATGCATATAATCAAGTTTAGTCTAATGGAGGTTGCCTACTTCCTCCTCTCTCGAGGTCTCAGACATAACCTCCTCGGGGTAAATCCCAATGTCTAAGGTCAAGCGCAATAGCACGATCTATGAAGATCTGTTCGGGTTTAATACCCGGATTGATAAAACAACTCGGTGCGCAGAGGGAACGGAAGATCCAATAGAAGCATCCTATAAAGAGTGAGCACAAGGGCTCCCTCACAGAGTGGAAAGATCACGAAATAGATAGATAACCGAACAAGTAATGAGGAACACGTATGAGATATAAAATGCACATAACCCTGGCATGCAAATCTACATGAAGGTTCCTAGGTTATAGTTTAGGTCAAGTGTATTGCCTAATTCTCTATAACCAATCACTCTGATACCAGTTTGTCACACCCCCGCTAGGAGCGGAAACACGGGGATGTAATGAGACGGGATCGTCATAACACATGGTAAGCGATAGAGATGCAATAATAATAATGATGACAAGCGTGTCATGACGACACCCGACAACAAGGGGACTTGTGTCGTGTTTAGTCAGTATTCACGACAACATAGCCATAAGCAAAAGCATGATACATTATTCACATAAACATAGATTATAACATTGCATGCAATTCCCATAACCCGGGAACAAGTTACAAAAGAATAATGTTTTTTGAAATAGATTACAACAATTGTTTTCAAAAGACCAAGTTTAGCCACAAAATGCATCCTAGGGTCTCCACTAAGGCAGCACACCTAGATCCTCAGCTAGCACGGTCACCTGAAAAGATATTCTCAAAATGGTTAAAAAAATTGTTGGTGAGCTCGCAGGTTTAAAAGTAAATAAGTAATTGATGTTGTATAATGTTGTTGCAGAATACCGTGCATACAGTTATAAGTAAGCAAAATCACATGACATGAGCTTTACAACCAAACCTAACGACGTACACAAAGAATCTTGTCGGAATATATTCACCCAAGGCCTGTTCCTGGCGACTATTGGTACTAACTAGTATACCAACAAACGAGGGTCGGGGTGTCAACCCAAGTAGTACTACCAATACCTATCCGTCGGTTCCCACACTGGAATTAAATGGTTGTAAGAAAGAACCACAAAGCAGACTCAAGCATGTATCAGATAAGTACTCACAAAACAGTAGCACGTTGATTCCAAGTATGTAAATTGTATGTATGTAGTACAGCATGAAAGTGGGTGAGCATACTTTTCCCCCAAGTTTGTAAATGATTGAAAAGTTGTATAAGCATAAAAAGGGGCCACGAAACTCACTTGTTAAGTGGTAAGTATGAATGATCAAAGTTCCCAACAGTTGTATGTAATGAACGGTCGAACACCTATTAACAGTTATTGTTGAGCATTAATGATATGTATAAAGCAAATAGTAATGTTTGGTCGGTTCGGGTTGTATCGGGTCGGTCGTGGGTAACACACACAAGCGGACACACGTATCAGATCTTATGTAGATCTAAGTTCTAGGAGTAGTCGTCATTGCTAATGACATTTGTGTAAAGATCCCATTGTTATAAAAGATAGTACTTGTCAAACATTTGAAATCTGAAATGGGTTGTTGAGAATTTGTAAAATGTTAGGTTGATTTAGGTTGAATTAGTATGTGCGTGTTGATAGCGTTGACTTTAATTTTTGTGGTCAAGCAATGACACTTTTACTGATGTTACCTTATCATCACAAGACATTCAAGAAGGAAATTCAAGCACATAACACCATCAGTCACACAACAGGACCAGACGCTCGACTCAACTCTCCATTCGTACGAATCAACCTTCAATCGTACGAATCAGCTTCATTCGCACGGTTGAACCTTCTTTCGCACGACTGGCATTCAGTCGTACCACACAACACCCAATCACACAACTTAACCTCCGTTCACACGAATCAACCTTCATTCGTACGAATCAGCTTCATTCGTACGACTGAACCTTCATTCGTACGATTGGCCTTCAATCGTGCGATACACGCACAGTCGCATACATTCATTCGGTCACAGGACTCAATCGCACACCACATTCATCCGCATTGACTCAATCGCACACAACATTCATCCGCATTGACTCAATCGCACACAACATACGATCGCACGACTCAGTCGCATGACACTCCCAGTCGCACGACTCAGTCGCCCGAATGACACAGTTGCATAACTTAGTCGCACGGCTCAGTCGCATGACAGACCCAGTCGCCTGAACTGCAGGTTCGCGACTGCTAAAGTGCAGAGCAGCCTTCGGCTGCCCCAAGCCCGGGTTTTACACAACAAGGACTTCCAGAATCACACAACAAACACACACAAACAAGAAGCACACGCAGAAAGTAATCACACACACCCACACGACCTCTTGTGTTCGGGTTGACCCGAACACCCGAAACCCTAGAAATGGACAGCAGTAAAACGAGCAAGAAATGGACAACCAAGGTCGTCTACCTGCAAGGATGGAGTAGACTAGGTTGTAGACGATGTCTAGACGACGGAAACGAGACCAAATGGAGCCTTTTTGGTGCAAAAGTGAAGAAGATAGGTGGTGAAGAAGAAAATGAAGAAGAAGTGAAGAAGATGAAGAAAATGGCTGGGAATGGGATTTTTATACCCATCCCAAGTTTGCAAAATATCAATTTTAGTCCCTGCACTTAACCCTCGAGTTCCCAAAGTTTGTTTCGGTTGATTACGACCTTAAAAGTGCTCGTTATATTAATGTTAAGAGTGTGTTTAATGGTAATTGATAACTTAAAATGGTTTTATTGATGACAATGGTTGTATATAAAAATGATATATTTAGTGATAATGGTGATGAAATTTGTAAAAGGTATAGGTTTAGCACACGTTCACGAAGGAAGTACAAGTACAAGGATAATAAAGCAAGCATGATTTTCATAACAAGAGTTCATGAAGAAGAGGAAGAATAATTAAGAAAAAGTTGATGGTTAATTATGTTGATTGACGGACCTTAAGGTGACAGATATCACAAACTTAACATCATGCATATTAATTTGTTAAGTGGTGTTCTATCATCATTTCTACCAATCCATTTTGTTATAGGGTGCCAGCCACCGTTAAATGCCTGGATACACCATGTAGTTTACAAAACTAATTGAATTGACTACTATAAAACTCTAGTCCATTATTTGTCCTTAACTTCTTGAGTTTCTATCACACCCCGACCGACGACGGAACCATCGGGGAGGACGAATGTGAAACGATTGTTCATAGCACATGGAACTAATAAGTTGAAATACTATTAAATATCATTATTCATTGAACAATACAAGTCAATTAAGTCATTACAATACACAAAAAATATAAACAACAACATAAGATGTTTAATTTATCTAAGTCCAAGTCTTATATGAGCAAGAATAGTTCTTCAAGTAACAAACCTGAAACATGTTAAAAATAAAGGGTCAACTTTGAAAGTTGATGAGTTCCCATGGGTTAAACGTACATATATATATAAAGATTTACAAGTAGCAATTCATGTCAATGATTATGAATTATGTAAGTTTATAGAATACATATAGCTACAATCAAACCTTGAAAATTAACAAGATTACACATTTACAAGATTATACGATTAGCTAAGTGTACTTGGATTAACCAAGCAGGCTTATCAGGCCCATAGATCTATGACGTTGCTAGGCTAGTAATAGTTAATGATTGTCAAAATATAATGTATCTCATATAACACTCACAATAATACTAATAACCATGACAAAAAGTAAAGATGAATTGCATGTGCATTTACAAGTATCAAGACGTTTACAAGCATAAGTTTATAAGGTTAACATGTTTCACCCCAAAAAGTGTGAAATAAAGTAAAAAGAGGCATGGAAATCTCTCTTGGAAAACTCACAATAATAGTGATGGTTGTAGAGTACATAAGAAAGCTTGGATGTCAAGAGTCAAAGGTGATGTCCTAAATGATAAAAAAAAAATAACTTGAGGTTGGAATTTATTACAAGAAGTTAGGATACTTAGGAATGTCAATAAGCGAAAAGTAGATTGAAAAACGCTTATTATACCAATTTTAGATTCTGGACAGAATGTTTGGTACGTGTTTGAATAGGTTTTTAAAATAGAAAACGGTTTCATAAAATTATAAAAATTTACATTTGACTAGTTCAAATCTACCGGACAACTTTCATTCAGAAATATTTTTATGAAAAGATCCGTAAATAGGTTAAACAAGCAGCACAAGACAGAAGGTGCTGAAATGTGTACTTATCTTGTGAAGGCTATTGTTGAGTCGTGCGATTGAGTTTGAAGACTTATAAATTGTCGTTGAAAATGTAATTCAATGAACTTAACATTGGAGTTTGAGTTTACTCATATTTAATTTTTTATGATCAAGTTATGGTTGGTTGAAGTAAGATTATATTCTGCTAGAATTGTAGTAAGGCACTTATGTGCATTTTTAAAATCGTTAAAGTATGAAACGGGTTAGAACAATTTATTATGTCAATATATGGTATAGTAGTCTTCATTTGAGTTATAAAAATATTCTAAGACTTTGGCATAGCCATCATTTAGAAAAATAATCTTGTGGAATAACCGAATGCGACGGCATAGCCGTCCATATGCAAATGGGATTCTTTGTTTATGTTAGTGTGTTGTTAGCTTGATTTAGGAATGTTAGTGATTGTTAGAAAGTTAGTTATTATTAAAATATTAATGATCAAATGATAATGATTAAAATAAAAAAAGATTTTGTAGAAGAAAAAATAATAGTAAGAACATAAAGTCATGAAAATAATTGGATATTAGAATGATTGAAATGTATAATATAAAAACAATAAAAGATTACCTTAGTATTAAGAATTCTTGAAATTTCTTGTAAAATATAATTTTTCAAATTGATCATGACCAATGAATGAAAGAAAGATATAAGAGTGAGATTTTTAGAGAATGAGCAAATGAAAAGTGAGACCTAAGCCTTGCTTTTATACTTGAGGTTAGGAGGAAGTTATGAATAGTGTTAATGGTGAGTTATAAGTCTTTTAAAAGGGGGTTATGATTTTGAAATAAATATAAGATTAAATAAAATAAATAGATAAAAGAATAGTTACAATTTAAACTTTTAATTTATTAAAACCTTAATTTTAATTTAATCAACTTATTTTCTTATAAAATCTTTATAAACTTTATAAAACTTGTAACTTTATAATTTGATTATTTATTTTCAATAATTAAAATTTATAATTACTAGTAAAACTTTATAAGTTTATTAAAATTCATTTTATAACTTTATAAGTTTTAATAAGTCTTTTCCATTTAGTTATTTATTGTAAAATAATTTATAAAATTTATAATTTTATGAAAAATAACTATTTGTAAATCAATGAATTATTATAAGTTGTTTAACTGATAAATTAAACAAATCAATTCATAATATTGTTTAAACTACACGCCTAATTCATATAATTCATTAATGTAAAAAAAATAAGTTAAATAAAAAAATTCATATCGTATGGAAGTTCAATTTTAGTTCGGGTTCGATTTAATAACTAGAAAATGACGGATGTTACAGTTTCCTTTTTGTTTGAGTCTCAACCAGGGACTTCCACTCCCTGAACCATCAAAAGGATTCACTCTTGGCCTTTAGTATGTACACCCAAACTCTTATAAAGAAATCATCAATGATTGAGAGAAATATGAGGCTCCGCCTAAAGACTTTGTTTTAGTTGGCCCCCATAGATCAGTATGTACATAATCTAAAATGTTGTTAGACTTATGCACGCTATTGTTAAACCTGACCTTATGAGCTTTGCCTAGTACACAATGCTCACAAAAACCAATAGTACTATCATCCAACTTTCCTTGTAGTTGTTGTTTGTTCAACTTAGCTAGTCCCTGATTGCTTATATGACCCATTCTATAATACCACAACCTAGAAATAGTGTCATTCTTGTTGACTTTATGCTCTAGTATGTCTTTTACAAACAGTTTATCTGACCTTTCACTTTGAGTCTCAATTATCCTTTTGAGTTATTTAGAGTTCATAGGTACTAATACCTCTTTTGAAGACATGCTATCTCTCCCATAGATTAGTGTATCCATAAATTGTTCATGTGATTGAGGTAACGAGGCCAAGAAAATAATTGCTTGGTCCATATCCTTTTAATTTCGCATCAATGTTCTCTAAATTGATTATCAATTTGTTTAACTTGTCAGTGTGATTATCTAAAGTCTTATTAGGTGCTATTTGAAAAGTGTATAATCTTTTTTTAGATATAGCCTATTTTCCAAAGACTTAGTCATGTATAAACTCCTCTTATCTAGTAACTCCTTCTTTTTGTCTTCCTATGGCACTTTAGGTTTAGCTCCAAGGGCATCAACCAAACCTTGATGAACGAGTAGTGCCCGCATCTTCAATCGCCATAACCCAAAATCATTCATCCCGACAAATTTCTCGAGCTCAAACTTTGTCGAAACCATCCTCCAATCTTCAATTGAATAAATTGCTAATCAATTTCTTGAGAAATCGAGCCAATGACTCTGTTACCAATTGTTGAAAATGAAATCATAGAATCATACAACTCAAGAGCAAAGATCAAAAGGATTAACTACTTGAATCGAAATAAGGAACACAAGAACTTCTCAACTATCATTAACAATCGGAGATTTACAATAAGAAGAATGAAAAACCTATATTCAACACTCTTCTATAAACCCCTTTTATACACCTTCTCAGAGAACGGAATTTAACAAACTAATTACCAATTAACCACAACTAACCCTCAACTTTAGCTAACCGAAAATTATCCCCTTATACATTGCTATTTAACTATTTGAATACAACAACATACTTAAATTCTATTCTACATTTCACATAAACCTTTATCACTAACACAAACATTTTTAGATGAACTTATAAATTCATAATTAAGTTGACAGAGAATAGACCGAAGAGATATAAATTTCCGTAAAAATTTAACTCGAGAGTCACGATGACATCCGCAACGCAAGGTCGATAATTAATCTAGTCTAGTTTATATAAAAGTTAACAACGTGTTAAAAGATGATCTTAAGTTCAATAAATAAATTGAAAATGATAAGTTAGACCTAGAATATTACGTGGCATCTGTATAAACTTGAAGACACAAAGACGATGTGTACACACAATTAAAATGTAAAAGAATCAGCTCTCTTATCCACTAAATATGATTTACATGCATTTACAACTTTTAATTGGTTTTAACATTTGCATGGTTACATCTTGTCACGTCATCATCAGCTTTATCGATTGTCATCGATATTAATCAGACGGTTCTTACTTACACGTGTATGGTGATTAAGTTTATCATGTGAAGCTTTCTAGTCATTTTCTGGTGGAGGTAGTTGTGCCTATTTTCCACCTTTAAAAGGGAATAAAATAACACTTTTGAAAATCAACATAAAAAATATCCGGTTTCTATGTTTTATTCGGTAAATTACAAACATAGTTTGGATAATAAGTATTATTTTAATTGATCATAATCTTTTTAGGAGGAAATACATAGCATAAAAGTAATTTTGATATAACCTAATGATAGCCGGTTTCTATTTGAAAACACATCTATCTTCTATCTATAACATATATTTATATAAAAGTAATTTTGATATAGCAAGTCAAATGCATTTTAAAATTCAAAACATTAAAAGAAATTGGAAAAAAAAACATTTCATTGTTGTCCATTAAAAGTAGCATTATCACCTGATCGAGTATTTTAATGTGTCAAAATGTGATCTAAATCAGACAATTCAACAATATAGCATTGCATAAAAAAACCGTGAATTCAATAAATACTTTTGCAAAAATAAAGATGGTGAAGAGATGATATTATCTATGCATCAAATTAGACGACTCAAAATCAGATCGGAAAAACATACATTATAAGAACGGTGAATCAATATGGCGGTATGAACAACATTTAATCTATATATAGAGAGAATGTTATTTTGGTATTAATCGCATGATTTTTACCAATAATCTTTAGTCTTAACTGTTTAATGTAAAATCATAACATGTAAAAATTAGGATGTCATAGGTTCAACTCTCAGTCTGAGCAAAAATACTTAGAGTTGAGTCGGTCAGCTTTTTTAATAATGGATTTTCTGTTGAGGAGGTTTAGGGTGTGATCCCAGCTAGAAAACGAATAAGCGAGTCAATTAAAATAACACATTATTCAAAGCAGAATCAGACATTTTCCGTTAAAAAAATCACATGATTTCTTTGCATTTTCAGGAGCATTACTTGATCACCTGAAATTGCACACACGAATGATCAACCATGAGAATTTAATGCTCCCACAAACCATTAATTTATGAAATCTAAACTTTCATTCATGTTTTATTAGTTGGGGGCGTTGTTACATTCATCGAATGCACATTAATTCTAGCTTTGTGTCTAATTGTTTGACAATCGCATGTATATTTGTTCTTTGTTCTTTCCAGGTAGCATCTGGTTAGTAGTGGGTATGTGAGTTACAATATGCGTAATGCTTGGAGTACGATATGACCCAGTGTCATGTTACTGACGTATATTGTGTAGATGAAAGTTGTGGGTGGTACTAGCTAGAAATGTTGAAATGGTAGACTTGTAGAAACAAAAGGATATAGTATTTGGTGAAAGAGTAGAATAAGATTATATTTATAGTGTTTATAAAATATTAAAATTTTAAACTTGGCATCGCTTAAAATTTAAAGGCATTATAACCGTTCAACAGTCAAGAAGCCAACGACTTCCTTTGGTTCGTGAACTCGAAACATTAACCCGAAACCGCTACCCACGACGGTTGTGAGTTGTGACAGTGTTCCTGCTTTTCCGATGAAACCCAAGCACCATCCATCTGGGCTCCATCCACCAGCCACCCTTAGTATAAAACATTCTAAACATTTAACTTCACTTTAATATGACATATGACATATGTGTTCCGTGTAGCTTATTTTCTTCTCTTTGTTTTCATAATATGTTCTAATTGTTTGTCCTTTATAGCTATCTTTTAGTTTAAAACTTTATAATCCTACACCTAAATTACATCAAAATTACTTTATTTATTATCCAAAATTAAACTCAAGACCTCTCATCTAAAATATAAGAGTTGTTACGACAATCTGACGTTAGCATTTGGGAGTTTTGAAAACTGGGGATAATAGAATATTGTGCAATTGATTTCATAAACATTAAATGGATCCTAATATAGAGACTCCCACATATATAAATCGACACCTCCCCTATACACTACATATGGGTTCATACACGACGTATAGGATGGAATACACTAAAAACGAGAAAAATTCAGGGGGCTATCAGACAACTATATGCTCCATATAGCCCTATACGACCCCCCTATACGACACATATAGGGCTATACGACGCGTATAGCGAATTTCGATACTGACTACGAAAAAAAATTCAGGGGTTTGTCAGAGGGCTATACGACACATATAGCCCTATATAACCCCCCATACGACGCGTATGGGACTATACGACACACATAGAAGTTTTAGGGTGTTGATTTAAAATATTATGGTGTCGATTTAACCGGACTTTATTAAATACAATGTATAATATAATAATTGTTAGTTACGCATGCATTTCAGAAAGAATAGTTCCAAAAAGGAAGACTCAATGCATTTCTTTTAGAAGGTGATTTAAGTTTATGAAAGGGAATAATTAACCTTATGTCCTTATCCTATTTTTATAATTAATTAATTAACCATAGTTACCCCTATAAATACAATACCACCCTTGATGACTGAAATCTTCTGCTATACAAAACAAGAAAGCAGGAAATTAAGCTTGTGCTTCCTCCATGGCTTTCAAACAAAAAATAATGCAAAGATTATTCAATATACGCAGTAACAAATTCTCACATCAAACATTAAGAAGTCCTTCCATAAAGTCGTCGTCGGTTCAACCGATGATTCCACTTAATCCTGATGGAGTCGCGCCTAACCCAGAAGACGACTCCATCTTCCAGAGGTTTCTCCAGCAGCGGCCACTGCACTTATCTTCTACGGCCGTCTTCCCCGAGATTCTCCATCCCAGCAGTGAGAAGTTGGCGGAGAGGCTCAGGGAAATCGACATTGCTAGAAACCATGTCCGTCTCCAGAGAGATGGACATGTGACAGTGGCCGACGCTAAAAAGATCCTCAGGGCCTCGCAAATGGAGGGTTTGAAAGTGAAGTTTAGAAGTTTTCAGAAAAATCATGTGTCATATGATGAGTTTATTCAGATATGTGTGGATGAATGTTGTAATCGAGATCAAGGGGTACATCTTGCCCAAGTTCTTGATAATTCAGGCTCGGTCATCGTGCTAGGGAACGTCGTTTTCCTAAAGCCCGAACAGGTTCGTAAGTTTTCTTAATTTACCCTCCCTCGATTCCACCCTTTAATGCTTTGATTCAAAAAAGGGTTAAGTCTTTCTATGAAATGACGAGCTTCAGGTGGTTAAAGCCATCAAGGAGCTGATGACCGGAGACGATCTTCCAATGCAAGAACTGAAAGAAATGGAGAGATGGAAGTCGGAGATCGACAACAAAGCGGATAAGATGGTTCGTCGGGAGCTTTGGGGTGGGCTCGGGTACCTCGTGTTGCAAACCGCAGCGTTCATGAGGCTAACATTTTGGGAACTGTCATGGGACGTCATGGAACCGATATGCTTCTACGTGACATCGGTATATTTCATGATAGGATATGCGTATTTCCTAAGAACATCACGAGAGCCTTCGTTTGAAGCGGTTTATCAGAGTAGATTTCGCGCGAAGCAGACGAAGTTGATGAAGATCAAAGGGTTTGATGTGAAAAGATACAATGAGTTGAAGAAAGCTTGTGGGTCTCAAGAACAACAATGGAGTGTGGATGGTTTTTGTTTGGAACAAGTTGATGATGAGATGATTAGATAATGAATCTTGAATTTGATCATGAATGAAGATGTTCAAGTTTCCAAAACACAGTTTTATTTATGTGATTTTGTGAGAAACTGTAAAAATAAAAATATATAAACTACCAAGTTACAATATTTGCTATTCTACTAAACACGTGAGTGGTTTTGGATCTTTAGGGTGGAATCATTTCCGATGAGTTGATTTTTGTGAAGTTCAACTAAATTTAGAACGCTCAATAAAAAAAATATATTTTAACGTCACCTCTAGCGTTAATATCAATGATTTCGCGACCGGAACGGACCGGCCGGTCCGACCAATTCGACCGGGGATCGGTCCGGTGGCCGGTCCGGTTCGCATCGACTTGTTTTGGACTGGTTGAACCGGCCGGTTTGTCCCGAACCGTTGTTCGGACCGGGAAAACCGGACCGGTTCGGATCGTTTTTGAATTATTTTTTTTAATAGGTAAAAACGGGGTGTTAAACCATAAATTAGTACATCGGATATACAAATATAGTTAAGTTTTATATATAACTATAAAATATATATGTAAATCATATATAAATTACTTATATTTAATTACATATATAAATAT
>BJCM01259894.1:0-11432 GCA_018326385.1 Flaveria bidentis
GGCTGATGCCCTTAGCCGAAAAGAGAGGCCCGAGCCGATTCGGGTAAAAGCATATCAACTAATCATGACCTCCGATGTGATGAAGCAAGTCAAGGAGTTTCAAGATGAGGCATTGAAAGAAGATCATCTTAACTCTAAAAGGATGAGAGGTCTAGTTGGGGAATTGGGTGAAAACACCCTTGGTGTTAAAACCCGATTTGGACGGGTGTGGATTCCTCGTTTTGGGGATCTACGAGCGAAGATTATGGATGAAGCTCCTAAGACTCGATACTCTATTCATCCTAGTGCCACAAAAATGTATCAAGATATGAAGAAAGATTATTGGTGGCTGGGTATGAAGCACGTCGTGTTGGAGTACGTGAGTAAGTGCCTTACTTGTTTACAAGTGAAGGCCGAGCACCAAAAGCCGTATGGAAAGATCCAACCTTTGCATATACCGGAATGGAAGTGGGAGCACATCACCATGGATTTCATCACGAAGCTGGCGCGTACTCCGAAAGGGTACGATTCCATATGGGTGATTGTCGACCGTCTGACGAAGAGTGCTCACTTCCTACCGATCCGCGAGACATATTCATCTGAGAGGTTGGCTGACCTGTTCATCAAGGAAATTTTAACTCGTCATGGTGTGCCGGTGTCTATTGTGTCTGATCGTGACACCCGGTTTACATCCAAATTCTGGAAGAAATTCCACGATGCCATGGGGACGAGGTTACATATTAGCACGGCTTATCATCCCCAGACTGATGGTCAGTCAGAAAGGACCATTCAGACACTGGAAGACATGCTTCGGGCATGTGTGATTGATTTTGGGGGAAGTTGGGATGACCACTTACCATAATCTAAATTCTCATACAACAACAGCTATCATGCCAGCATTGGTATGTCACCCTATGAGATGCTATACGGTAGGAGATGCAGAACGCCCGTTTGTTAGGGTGACATTGGTCAGAAGGAATTGGGGAGCGTCGAGGTAATCGAGGCTACGACTGAAAAACTTGAGAAGATTAAAGCCTTCATGAAGGCAGCCAAAGATAGACAGAAGTCGTATGCCGATAAACGACGCAGACCGATTGAATTCCAGGTGGGTGACCAGGTTATGTTGAAGGTCTCACCTTGGAAGGGTATTATCCGATTCAGGAAGCGGGGAAAGTTGAGCCCAAGGTACATAAGCCCTTTCCGAATCATTGCTCGAGTAGGAGAGGTGGCCTATAGATTAGAGTTACCGGATGAGTTAAGTGGAATTCACCCAACATTCCATGTATCTCATCTGAGAAAGTGCTTAGCTGATGAAGACATGATTGTTCCACTAGAGGATATCAAGGTAGACGAAAGGCTCAATTATGTGAAGCAACCAGTGGCAATCATCGATCGTAAAAAGAAGAGGGTGAGGAATAAAGTGGTTCCTCTTGTGCGTGTACAGTGGAAGCACGGGAAGGGATCCGAATCTACATGGGAGACTGAGGAGGAGATGAGGCAGCATTACCCTCGTCTGTTTGAGGAATAGCAGGTTTCGGGGACGAAACCTATATAAGGGGGTGGACTTGTAACACCCGGTTATTTTTATAACAAAGACAAGAAATAAAGAATAAAAGAAAGAAAAACAATAAAGCCCAAGTAGAGGGACTAAAAGTGTCTAAAAGGACACTTTTTTGAAAAGTTGGTGTAAAGGTGGGCATGGCCGCCCACCCTCACTTCCCATCACTTTGTTCATCGGGTTTTAGAGAGAGAGAGAAAAGAAGAGAGCAGAAACTCTCGGTTGAAGAAAAGAAGAAGAATGGAATTGAATTCAAGGTAAGAATTCGATGTCTTAAGTGTTCATGTTGGGTTTTTGTCTTGGTTACATGCTTATGTGCTTATATGTGCTTGTGTGTGTGTTCGTGTGTGTGTGTTTTGGTGTTCTAGGTGTTTGAACTCATTAGCATACGGGTTAGAAGGAAGATACACCCAAAGTTGCACCAGTTGAGTTTCTAGACCCCGGTTTACTTGTTTTAAACTCTTCTTGGGGCTGAAAATGTATTAAAACGGTTTTTATTATGTTTATGTATCTATACATGTATGTATTATGCATGATCGATGATGTTCCTTAGGTGTTATTATGTTGTTCATGCTTAGAATGACCTTGGTAAGCTTAGAACGATTAGGCTTGATGTTTGGGTTCGAAAATATCCTAGAAACATGTTAAGCAGAAGGTTCATGCGCTTAAATATGGCTCATGCGCCTGGAAATGCCTTAGAAATGCTTAAGTGTAACTTATGCGCCTATACAGTGCCCTCATGTGCCTAGAAAATTTAGTCGGACGACTAAGTGTAAGGTCATACGCCCTAATAGTACCCATGCGTCTGAATAATCCCATACGCCTAAGTTTCTATACGCCCGAATAGTGTCTATGCGCCTGAATGGTTCATGCGCCTAAGTGTTAAAGCAGTTAAGTGTTGGCTGATGCGCCCGTATAGATAATGAAGCGCCCAAACAGGGCTCATGCGCCCAAATAGTGTCCAAGCGCCTAACATTTAAAATTAAATTCCGAATTTTTTTGGGAGTCTGTGCTTTTAGGGTTTTGACCGAGGTTTGACTAGGGCTTATTAATGATGGGTTTCATGCATGATTATGATTGTTCCTTATTATTACTATTAATAATAATATTATTAACATTATCATTACCATTAGTATGTGACTGTACGTGGTGTGCTCATAATCGTAACGTAAAGTATTACTAATAATAAAATGAAAGAGTAATGAAGAAGAGAAGTGGAACTTAATTAAAACGTTAACAAGTCTTGCAAGCTTATAGGAGGGACACGACCATGAGGTCGTTAGTTCAACTGTGATGCGGGTAGCTACCTTCAGATGCTAACGGGGCCAGTCAATTGAGACTGGCGAACCTTTGCAGCATACCCTAGGTGTCAGGGTCAGTCTTGTATACATTATGTAGAGCCCCTTGTGGGAACAGAGGGCCCATCACCATTTCCCCCCGCACACATAGTTTAGGGTATTGCTCATCGGTCCACATAGACAGTGAAAGATAAAAATAAAAGAGTACAGAGTAAACAAGGCATACAGTAAAGAGATAAAAGCATTACCTGATTGTATAGTTAATACGTGCTCATATATAAAGAGATGAAGTTTTCACAAAAAGAGTATTTTCATATGTATACCTTACAGCAAGTATCTTATTACTTTTAAAACTAGAACTCACTCAGCAACGCTGACTTTTATTCATTTTCAGTTGGCAGGTAAATATTGTTGAAGATGACACGAGGGTGAAGCTACTCGGCAGGGAAAGACTGACATCCATTCATACTTGTTACTGCTGTTGTTTTGTAATGTAATTAAACAATTCTTTTGTAATCGGTTAAACAATAGTGTATTGTTCAACAACAGTGTTTTAATGAAATGAATGGTTTTTGGTAAAATAATTCCGCTGCTTAAGCCTGTAAATTATATGTTTAACGTATTTAATGTTGTGAATGACCAACTGTGAGGTCTCCGGGAACGGGGCCTTACAAACATATAATGAAATTTAAAATTATAAAATTATATTTTAAAATAAGATATACTTGAATTATGAATATTTTGTATGTTATGTGTCATTAGTTAACAGTGAAATAAGAGAGGATGAATACTACTTAGTTAGTAAATCATAACATATAATGAAAATTAAGAATTATAACATTATATTTTAAGATAATATATAATTGAAGATATGTTTTAATAAATTATAAGAATAAAAATATATATACTATAAATATATAACTGTTAAGTTTAGTTATTTAATTTTTTTCATTTAATAAGACCAATATACGAGAAATAAACCATTAGATTTTACCAGAAGTATCCACGTGTCACCGAAGTTATTTATATATTATATAGTGTAGCTTTATGTAAATATTTGAATATGTTCGGGGCTATACAATTGGTTTATTGACCGATAGAGCAATGCTTAGCTATTTAAACATTACACTAAAAACCAGATCAGTAAAAGCAAGTTTATGTTATATGAAAAATAAATGGCTTCATCCCTTCTAAATTATGTGTATAATCAAAGCGTTTTAAAAATTATTTGATTGACTGAGTATTGATTGTGCATTTATCAAAATTGTATTAAATTAAATATTTTCATTCTTCACTTATCTCTTGCTTTATATAGGTCTAGAAGCGGGGTGTGATTAGTTTCATGATATGATATACATTGTTTCATGATATGATATACATTGTTTTATTCTACATATATTATAGAAGAGGTTGTTTTTACATCTTCAAGACAAGTAGAAAATGTTCTTTTCTGTCTTTTAAATTTAAAAATCTACATTATTTAAAATCCAAAAGAAGTTTATATGTTGTTGCTTAGAATTTTTAAGTGACCGCAAACATCCATATATGATAAGCTAAATTTTCTTTATTAAAGAATATTTCTGTAGTAGCTTATTTGTTAAAAAATTAGTTTTGAACACACACACACACATATATATATATATATAACTAGTTTAACAACCCGTTTACCACACACGTTGAATTAAGATATTAAATTAACAATTATTAATTAATATTTAGCAATTATAAAATAATATTTTCAGATAAATACAATTGAAATTACGTATGATTAACTATTTTTCTGATAAAATAATAACAATGTTTTTTCAAACTTGTGTATTTAAAAAACGTTGGCTTAATAAAAAAATTGTTTCTTAAACTTTCTGTACTTTCAGAACCTGATTTATAAACAATTTCCTTTTTTAAGTTCTTTGTACAAAAAAAACCTTCATTTTCATAAAATTTTGTTTTTTCTTTAAGAAAATTATGTTTTAACAAATAACATGTTTTTATGTATTCATAAATATATTTTATATTTTGAAAATGATATGACTTTTATGATTAGCATTTAATATGATGATTAAATGGGTAAATTGTTATGATAGCTAGTGACACATGTTAAAATGGTTGTAAAAAGATGACATGTGACATATAGAGCGCCTTGGCGTGGCGGGGCCACCTACCTATTACCAGCCGAGGGGAACACAATCTTTTCCGCTGAATGTCTCCTCCGGCTATGCCCTTCATAGTTGTGGCTCTCCAACGATTGTGGTGGCGGTTTTGGTGGTGCAACCACCTTTGTCGCCGTTTCACCTCTCTTTGTCTCTAAAATCCTTTAGGGTTTTTTTAGATATGGTTTTTCGTAATTTTTAAGATGCGTAACTTATGTCAGAGTATAAACCCTAATTGTTCAAAACATGCCTCATATTGAGGCAATGAGGTTGATGAATGATAGAAATACATTGTAATAGCTAATAGAGGAGGATGATGGTGGTGGGTGATAAAATGGGACGATACTTTTATAAATAGAGAAACTGTACCATCAAGAATTTTCATATATGTTATTGGTAGTTTCTAACTTTATATAGATAGCATAGGCTAGCTATTTTAAGGTAACGTGGATATAAAGCAAATATTATGTAATTATACCCACATACCAAAAATGTACTCCACATAACAATAAATTGTTATAGTTCAAACACCCCACCCAGAAAACAATAAATTATACCCACGTAACGTATAGGGTCAAATACAATGAAAATGAGAAAAATTCAGAGGGGTTGTCAGAGAGCTATACGCCCCATATAGCCCGACCCTCCTATACCGCACATATATGACTATATGACGCGTATAGTGAATTTCGACACTCCTTACGAGGAAAAATTCAGGGGGTTGTCAGAGGGCTATACGACACATATAACCCTATAACCCCCCCCCCCCCCCCCCCCCCCCCATACGGCGCGTATGGGGGCTATACGACACGTATAGAAATTTTAGTGTGTTAATTTAAAATCATGTGGTGTCTATTTAACGGGTCTCATTGTTATAAACTAGGATACGCAATATCCATGATTTTATAGTGTAATTATTGCACAAGCATTCTATACGGCTCAACCGTTTTTAGGATTCTACCATTGGCGAAATACAATTAGTTAATGTTAAATACTCATGACATTTAAATATAAAAATATTATAGGTTCAAGTCTCGCACCAATATGTTTAAAGTTGAGTTAAGAGATTTTAATAATAACTGGTTTTTAAGGGGGTTGAGGATGTGGACCCGACTGTGAAACGAATATGTGAGCCCGATTAAAATAAAATTTATTATTCAAAGACTGGTCGTACTTTTGTCGTTCAAAAAATAAAAAAAAAAGTAGTACATACGGGGACGTCAACATCCCATGAAATATTTTTTTATTTATTACTATACGATCAAATTCCAACCGACTAGAGTTGCAAATGAACCGAACTAACATAACAATGCTTTGTTCGTGTTTGTTCATTAAAAACTATATTGTTCATAAATTGTTCACAAATACTTACTTAATGAGATTTCTTGTTTGTGTTTGTTTATTAAGAAAATAAATATCTTCATGAATCATTCATGAACACTTACCGAACATAAACAAAAGCAAACGAACACAAATATATATTTGAATATAAACGAACACAAAAAAGCCCATGAATATAAACGAATATAAATGGTCATATATTTGTTTTAGAATAAAATTTTCATTTTCCTCACAAACATTACATAAAAAGTAAACGAGTATTTAACATAAATACCTAAAAAAAATACTTGACATAACTATTATAAACATAAATAACAACATTAAAAACATAAATAATTACATTATCAAACGTTCACGAACATACATTAGTGAACATAAGCGAACATATTAGCAAACATATTGGCGAACGTTCACGAACATTACGCGGCATGTGTTCATGCTTGTGCGTTAACTAAATGATATAATTTTCTTGCTCGCATTCGTTCATTTATTAAACAAACGCACATAAACAAACTTCTCGCTGAACGGTTCACGAACTGTTTGTTGAACGCTCGGTTAATCTGTAGCCCTACAACCAACCCTTAAAAATAGTGATGACAGACAATCACAAACCCGATGAGAACACCCGAAACCCGAGACATTTGGGACATGTATATGGTATAAGACCGGGTATGAGATTACTTTTAATTGTTTTCACGGGTTTCGGGTATGGGATAACATGTATACCTGTTTACACATCCAGTTTGCCTAATTAAGCACACCTACTTACCCGTCTCGTTTACCTGATTAAACATACCTATTTACCTGACTATACACCTGAAACAAATTTTTTGTTATTTTAATTATATTATATTTATTATTAATTATCTTAATTATATTATATTATCTTTAAGTTTCTTTAGTTCCAATATTCCTCTTATTCGGTCATTGTTCTAACATCCTACTCGAATGATTCGACAATTAGACTTTTATTCTCTTTTGAACCGTAGCCACTATTGGAAAAGAGTCAACTAGACATTAACAATATTTGGTCGAAAAAAGATAACGACAAAAAGATTTGGCCGAAGTGCCGAATAGATACTGGACGGGTATACCCGACAGACATTATTCATGAAATTAACAGGTATGCACGATTACCCACGAATATGCTTGATACACAACGAGTTTAACTACGTGATACATACATAACATGTTTTGAGTAAGATATGAGACATACTTTTATAATCAAATAAGAGGTACAGATTACCTACACGTGTCTCAAACCTACCGACATCCCTGCTAAAAAGTACACTAACCCCATAAAAATTTGATACGACTCCTAATAAATTTGACTTTGACCCCAAGAGCAATTTTTATGCGGCCCCTAAAAATCATTTTTAAGGTTTTAAAATTTTAAATTTATAAACTTATTAGTCATATATTAATTACCAACTTTCACGTGTTTTATGGTTTGTATATCGTGTTTTAGTGAGTAGTATTTATTATTTTTTTTTGGTTTTTTAGTTTTTACCACAATATATTTATATTTTTTTAAATTACCCTAATACTTTTCCACTTTTGTTACAAACTAATTAACACATACCTTAAAAAGTTATTATATAACAAATGACTATTTGAACAATTAAACCAATTATTCTATTAATTCTTATATCCAATAACTGTTTTAAAAAGTTAAGCTCATTACGTTATTAGCCCCGACCACTAAACAATTAACATAATAACTAATAATAATTCAAGCACAATTCATGAATTTACAATATTATCAACAATTGACCGGTTAATTTGCTTGATTGCTGATATGTTAATGGTTCGGTGGCCCTTCTTAAATTTGATTCTAAACAACTCCTAAATCTTCGATTTAGGTATTTCTTTCTAAACTTTTTCCCTAATTTTACTTTATCATTTGATAGTTTGTTTGATTATTTGATTATCAGTTAGAAACTTGTTGTTTGAATATTCTTATTGATGATAACTTGATTATTCAATATTTTTATACAATTTAAAAATATATGTATAGATAACGAAATTAGATTGGTGATGAAAATTTAAGTAGTAGTTTTATTGTAATACTGAAAACAAATGCTTATGAATTTTTATTTAGATATTTTCATGACTAGGGTTTGTAGAGCACAGTTGGAATTTTCTATTTTATTATGCATGTCTAATGTTGACTAATTCATTTTCGTTATGTATTTAAAATTTAATTTAGTTTAATCTTTTTATTATGTGACATGTCCCATACAAAATATGTTTAATAATTAGATATTAAAAACCAACTCTTAAAATTTTCCAACACTCATAAAAAATTCCTAGGTCCACTAGAACTTCTAGGCAAATAAAAATCCGAGGGCATTTTTAGGTCATACACCCACCTACTTTATCTCGCGTCCAAAGTAAAAAAACGAGGCTTAACTTGACTAATTCATAACTCCGGTTGGATATATAATCAAACTAACAAAGATAATTTTAGACCCAGAATGAACTAATATTGATGTTTTAGAACAAAAATATCAAATGTTGTTTTTATTTATTTCCAAGGTGAAGTGAACTCAAATGATTATCAAATTCAAATAAAATAATTTTAAATAACAAATTAAATTTTAATAATCTAAACTATAATATATTGGTAGATAATAATTCATACAATAAATTTGGTCGATAATAATTTTAACTTTTATTTATGTTGCCAAGGATATTCTAATAACATAATTCTTTATTGATAACACTAATTTCTACTTAATTTTGCTCACGGTGATGGTTGTGAATGAATAAGGAGACATACAAAAAAATGAATTGAATTGATGATAGTTATGCTATTAGAATTGTTACCGACAACAAAATTAAAATTTTGAATTATTAACAATCATAATAATAGTATAGATTATTATCGAACAATATGTCATAATTTGGATTATTAAAATCCAATTTGACTCTTAATTCAATTAAACAAATTGTTAAAATATCACTAAACAAATCATAAAATAGGCAATAAAGACAAGTCACAAAGATTATTTTATTAACCAAAGTATGGTTTAACAGTTGTGATTAGCTCTCCCATTCCCCTCTTTTATTTATGCGAGTTCAAAGGTGTTTGTGCCATGAGTGATTTCAGATTTGTAATCAATTTGTGTCTACTTGTGTGTTCTAAATATTTAATCACCTTTTTTTTCCATTTTGTGTGTTGTTTGAATTTTGATGTGTATATACCAAACTAATCTAAACAAATTGATGTTAGGTTAGTTTTTTTTTAACCATATCGAGAGGTGGTGGCCACTAAGAAGAATAATGGTGGTGATTTTGGTGGGCATATCACATATGATGACGGTGGGGTGGTTGTTAGGAAATACAAAAGGGTGTTTGTGTTTCATATACCACCGAATTGACAAGTTGTTGTAAACGGTTGTTTACTTAGGAACAAACGGTCGTGTACTCAGTTATAAACGATCGTTAAACAGTAGTTTTCTTACTTACAAACGGTCGTTTATTGTTGTACAAACGGGCGTTTTCTTTTTTCTTATTTCCATTAGTAACATATCCACCCACCCACTATCCCTTTATTACACTTGATTTTACCATCACATTCACCACATTTCACCAACAAATTAATCTTCATATCAAACAATCAATCATCCATTCACCACATTTAGTTAACACTTCATCCCCTTCTTCTTGTTAAATTTTTTTAAATTTACTAGTATTAATAAATATTAGATTGTTATTATTAGTATAAATTTTAATTAAATATATTTTCTTTTGTTATTGATTGTAATTATTTCAGGTAATGGCTTTACGCTCACGTCAAGATAGGGTGTTGGTTCATGTTTCGAATCACCATTGGCTTCAGTTTCATCGAGGATATCTTGGAGCTTGTTACGGGATGTCGGGGAATTTACCCGTGCTCGTAACATGGCGAACGAGCCATGGAGAAGATTTTTTCCATTACATGCCCGCAATATAAAGAGATTTGTTTGGATTTTTTCTCCACGTTTAATTTCGACTCGATCAACCATAACTATAGATCTGCTAATCTAAGTAGATTATATATAGTTTAATGTCATTGAACTTATATATTTTGTTTTTTAACAGTGATGAATATGCTATCAGTTTCGTGCTCGGGGGTGCCACGTAATTTTTCTTCGCCTAGTTTGATGTTTTGACAGGTTTATATACAGTTCAGGAAACCCATTAATCTGATTTTTTGAATGGTCTTATGTAATTTCCTGAAGATTATAATGATACAATGTTTTGTCAAGAAATTGGTGAGAGTCAATATGTGTCTAATAATAAAATAAAAGCTACAAGAATGAATGATCCGTTGTATAGATGTCTTCATCGCGTTATTGGTCATACTATAGCTGGACGTAGGATGACCATTGGTGGGGTGACTAAGAAAGATTTGTTTTCTTTAATTTCTTGTGATTAACATGAGGTCGTGCAACCTGACATATATGTTTGCTGATTATTTTACTAGTTGCACGAGGATAAAGAAGAGCATAATTTATGGTGGTACATTTGTTACTCGTCTTGCTGAGTCTTTATATGTTCTCACCCCTGAGAACGTGGCAAGGTTAAATGGGACGGTTCTTATGTCTAGATTTATTGATCGTGAACATGTTATATGGATGGATATGATTGTTGATTATCTACAAGTTAGGTAGATGTTTAAACATAATAATCACATGTGGGTACCTTCATATCAAGACCCTTCTGAAGACTCGTATCAATAGATTTTTTTTTTGTATTTATGAAATGTAATTTTATTTTTATTTGTATAATAATGTTAATTTTAGTTATATATTATTGTGATTAAGTTTTTCTTTGTATACAATAAAAATATATTAAAAAATTAAAACATAAAAGTAGAGTATAACAATAGTTGCAGACAAGAAAGAATGACAAACTTCACAATTCAGAATGATGATGACAATAATTGCAAATAAAAAAGAATGACAATTTTCACAATTCACGTTTTATTGGTTGATTTGATATAAAATAACTATCAATATGTCTATAAATTCACAATTCATAAAACATTATTATGTTCCATTGCGACTTGTGTGTTTCAAAGTTCCATCAATTGACATATACATCAATAACTTATTATTG
>BJCM01259938.1:0-14472 GCA_018326385.1 Flaveria bidentis
CAGGTCAAAACAGGGTTGACTCAAAACACATTTTTAAAGTTTGACTGTCACTGCATTATCTATTGCAGGTTGACGTGACATTACAAGATGGGCGTAGTTTCGAAGGTACAGTGGTAAATGCAGATCTGCATTCTGATATAGCTATCCTCAAAATTAATTCAAAAACTCCCCTCCCCACTGCGAAGCTCGGGTCTTCAAGTTCACTGCGTCCTGGTGATTGGGTTGTAGCCGTGGGATGTCCCCTTTCCCTTCAGAACACAATTACAGCTGGCATTGTAAGGTAAGCAAGAAAACCTAAGACCATGATAATCTATTTCAATATATTTAATGTTGTGTACTATAACTGGAATGTTTGAGCCATTTACTTTTGTACGAGATGATTTGGTTTGTGTCACATCTCAAACAAGTCAAATTTAAAATTTCAGCTTATGGGGAAATTGTCAAATTGGTTGAAATTTGCCTAAAGTTGATTCTTAAAGCTGACAACTTCCTAAGTCATTTTGTTCTGAGACTTGATTATTATTATTGTAATTATAGTTTTTGTAATCATATTTAACACTAGCTATAGGAAAAGTTCATAATGGGCAAAATGTATCTGCAAGTCAACACAACCCGGCCCCTTTAGATTGCTGCTAAAATATATCTGTTTCATTCCCAGTCCTTATGACCCATTAACCAAAGTTGACACCTCTAAATTGATAATATAGTGGAAAGATTACTAAACTAACACTTCTGTGTATATATTCTATTTTCTTTTAAGTTGTGTTGATCGCAAGAGTAGTGATCTGGGTCTTGGAGGAATGCGGAGAGAGTATTTGCAGACTGATTGTGCCATCAATGCGGTACTGAAAAAAATGATGGTTACAGAATCTGTGTGAATTTGCATGGTTTTTGTAAGTTGATTAACAGTCAAGTAAGTTTGCGTTTCTGTTTGTAATTAAATTAGGATCTTCTTGATCTTGTTGGTATAGGGTAATTCTGGTGGACCACTTGTCAATATTGATGGAGAAGTTATAGGTGTTAATATCATGAAAGTGTTGGCGGCTGATGGATTGAGCTTTTCTGTACCAATTGATTTAGTTTCGAAAATTATAGAGCATTTCAAAACAAATGGGTAAACATCTTTACTAAAATCAGTTATTTTTCTTAGCTTAATTGCTAATAGTTTAATTTGATTGCTGGATATATATGCAGGAGAGTTGTGAGACCTTGGCTTGGTCTGAAAGTGCTTGATTTGAATGATATGATTGTTGCTCAGCTTAAGGAAAAAGATGTGCTTTTCCCTGATGTTACCAAAGGTGTTCTTGTGCCTATGGTAAGCATCTTTTGTCTTTTCCTGATATATTGTGGTCAACCTTTTTTTGTTTTGGGTTGACTCCTAAACACTTATTTTATTTATTTATTTATTTACTTTTTCTTGTAAATAGATAATGTAATAACTATAATTCCAGAAACTAAATTATTACAATAATAATACAATTTTGTATGTAAATTATTTAGGAGGCTGTATACAACTATACATTGGGAAACTTAGGATAAAACAAGGACGAACAAGACGGAACTTAAGGTGCAAGTAATAAGAACATAGACATGTGATGGTCAACTTAATCGATTTGATCAGCTAAGTCCATGACCAAGCAAGAGAATTTAATTCTATGTTGAACACTCAAATTGTACAGATTGTAATTACAAGGAGATATATTTATGCTAGGAGCATTAGGGTATGCGACTTGGATCTTAAGCTAGAACCATTTATCATAATGAATTGCGCACGAAAACCAATGAAGCCCAAGGACCAGAGTAGTAAAGTTTAATTAAAATGTCACTCAGAGTTGGTGTAAGTAACGCTGACTCATCCACAGTTGAACATCTGAGATGAGGCATCTGAGTCTCATTGACTAAGTCTAATACAATGGCCAGGGATCTTCACACCAAGGTTACTCTGCACTGGCTAGATGATCTTCATACTTACGAAGGTAACTTTGCACTGAGCCAAGGAATTTCACATCATTTTCACATTGTCCAAATGATATTACGCGACATGTCTTCCTAGTAACTTTGCGCTGACTGAATCAGATTTTCACACCATAACAATCTCCTAGTTAAAGGCCAATCCCAATTAAACCATCTACCGCCATCCAAGACATCTCAATCCAGTACAAACATCTCACACTGTAACAATCTCCTAGTTTAAGGCTGATCCCAACTTTCAAACTGGACACCTTGTTTAGTCCGCATCTTCTTAGAAAGTTGGTTGAAGTTTGTAAAACTTCAATTTCTGTGTAGGAACTGCTTTGGTTAGCATATCTGCAATTTTCTTTGTACCAAAGTCCTTTGTCAAAGACACATCTTTATTTGTTGCTCTCTGTTGAAGTGGTATCTCATCTGTATGTGTTTCATTATGCTGTGAAACACTGGGTTCCAAAATCAACATGATTTCCCTCATCATTTAACTCCCTGCAGAGATAAGCGTTCTCTTGAGCTTTGGAATATATGAGTGTCCAATCTGTACCAAGAGCAGTTCTGTGGACAACATTCCCATTGTCCAATCAATTATGCTATGGTGTCTTATCTGAAATATATCTAGTCTCTTTTCATATGCAAGTCTGACTTTGCCACTTGTAGCCTTGAATTTTTATATCCCTTCTCTATGAGGAGTAGCGTGTAATGATGCTTTAGAATATGTAATTCAGGACTAAACTGGATGCTCCATGCTGCAGATCAGTACATTATCATCTGAATATTCTGTGGCGACATATACTTCACTATGCTCTTTTACAGTTGAAGGTAATGTGCACTGATGTCAATGGAAATTAATCTAGACAAGATAGCAGTGAAATCATTTGTGTAGCTGTAAAAGAAGCCCTTTCCCTCATCTAACTGTTTAATTAAAAAGTTTTGTTTGAAGCAGTTTGTGTTTCATACATATTAGATAGTGCCTTGATCAAACCATATGTTGTCTTTTCAATGACGATGTTGCGAGTAACATTTGTCACCAAAGACAATCTAACAACACCAAGAGCTTACTGATCTAGTGATTCCCAATCTTTGTGCTTCATCTTCTTGGGAATTTATTCTCTCCTGCAATTTCTTTTGATACAAATAACTATTATTCTACATCTTCCAGAACCAAAACCATGGCCTACAGATCTTTACCTTCACAACTTTTGCCATTGCTTTAACTTGATTAATCGGATGCCAATACTTGGGAGGTATGATCTATTTAAGCATGAGCAAGATTAAACTAAAGGTGCAGAAAATGATGTGAATACAAAAAATATTATGTGATTCACTCAATCAATCTAATTGTCTACATCCATATCCTAGCTAGAGAGAACTTTATCTATACGATGAACACTCGAGTCATTTGGGTAAAATGATTTGAGTTTTAAGCTAGACACAATTATTGCATAATGAACTAGGGCTGCATATTAATGAATCCCTACAACAAATAATTAATATGTCAATTAGAGTCGAGTTAGTTAATATGTCAATTAGAGTCCATGTAAGTAGCACTTGTTGATCCGCAGTTGAACGTCTAAGCTGCGCCCTCTTGCACTGACCGTCCCATGTCTGAATCTCATTGACCTGTTGAGGTGTGAAGGCTTTTGGGCTTTCGGATGGAGTTATGGGCGTGGCCTATTGAAACTTCTTTAAACCCTAATTATTCTTATATATAGAGCATGTCATTGTATTGTAAACTTGTCCCTTGAGCTTAAAAAAAATACCTAGTTGTGCAGAGCGGACGTAGGTCATCTTGACCGAACCACTATAAATTCTCGTGTTCTTATTGCTTTCGTGTGCGTGCGTATAATAGTGTTTATTTTCACCTTAGTTTAAAAAAGCGCGAGGCGCTATAGGCGTTTGGCAGAGCGCTTTATTTCACCAAGGCGTCGAATGTACATGAAGCGCTACTTCAGTAAGAAGGCGTGATGCGATGTGAAGCGGTGCTTCATGTATGTTTGGCCAATATCAGGCCTGGTTAAGTTTAGTTAAATGTTGGGCTTTTTATCAAGATCAACTTCTGGCCTATCTATCCACTTTAATCAATTGTAGGCCCAACCCACAACTCTATATTATCTAAACAAAATCCTTTACATTAAAACCCTAAATCATCAATCGGTAGTTCAAACTTCAGTGGTTACTCCAACCCCATTGCCATTCTCATCAAGTTCTTAATCCAGCCCTTCGGTTCTTACTCCAGCCCTTCGATTCTTACTCCAGCACTTTGATATTGAGGGAGATGAGGCTTGGGTTGTTGATGAATGGTTGATTTAAGACACTTATTTATGTTTTAAAGATGTTTAATTATGTTTTAATTTTTAAATTATTAGTATGTTTTGTATTTATGATTATGAAGTGAAATGTGTCATGCATAATAAATTAAATTATTATTTTTCGTTATATCGGCTCGCATACGTGAAGCCCTCACCTCGCGCTTGAGGCGTGGCGCCTCAAATTTTGGTACCTAAACGCTTCGGAGCGCCTCGCGCTTTTTTAAACCAAGATTTTCGCTTCGTAAAGATACCTAACAACTGGTATCAAAGCATCAGGCTTTTGAAGATTTTTGCCGCCACCACCATCTAGGGTTTCCGCCGCCGCCACCGCCACCTAGGGTTTCCACCGCCGCCGCAATCGTCTAGATTTGTCGCCACCACCGCCGCAATCGTCTAAGATTCCGTGCCTGCCTAGGGTTTTGGTTGGAAGTACCAGATCTGGTTTGTCTATCCTTTGTTTATTGGTTATCAACTGTTCAACGTGCCTGTTTCGTTTGTTTTTTTTGTCTCTGGTTTGCTATTATGGCTGAAGACGGGAAGATTGTGATTGAAAAGTTCAATGACACTAATTTTGGTTGGTGGAAAATGCAAATAGAGCTATTACCGTGTACTGGAAAAGAAACCGGAAAGTATGGAGAAGGCTGAAGAAGCAATTTGGAATTCCAAGGACAAGAAAGTTAGATCGGTTATTATGTTATCAAGCAGTTTGGAATTCCAAAGACAAGAAAGATAGAGCGGCAATTATGTTATCTTTGATGAAGAGGGTTGCTTTTAACATCATGAAAGTTGGTCCGAGACTGTAACTGCTGTTCCAAATTCAATAGGGGCTAACAACATGATATTTGAGAAGATCCGAGACATTGTGATAGGTGAAGACACACGTCTGAAAAGTCTAAATGTTGGATCATCTTCTGAGAGGTTACATGTTGGCAGGGGATGGGAAAATAGTCGAGCTAGTTGGAGTTGGGGAAAGAGTTCAACCCGGACTTGTAAAAATGTGAGGTGCTGGATCTGCAATGAGGATGGACATGTTAAAAGTCAACGTCCAAAGAAAAGTTTGAACACTATTGTTGAGGATGCCAATGATGGTGATGTGTTAATTCTTGAGGCTGAAAACAGTGTGAACTCTTGGATCATGGATTCTGGTTCTTAATTTCATGCTGTACACAACGGTGAAATGATGGTGAATCTAAAAACAAGTGCTTTTGGGAAGGTACGTCTCGCTAATGGCAGAATGCTTGATGTAATGGGCATGGGTGATATTGATTTGGTGATTCCATTGGGAACTACATGGAACTTGAAGAATGTTAAGGTGATTTCAGGTTTGAAGAAACTAATTTCTGTTAGTAAATTGGATGAACAAGGATTAGAAGTCAAGTTTGGTGGTGGTAAATAGAGGGTAATTTATGGGAATCGTTTGATTGCTCGTGGTGATAAGCGTGGGTCGTTGTACATGGTGGAGGTATATGTTGAGGGACTATCAACCCGGTTAAGCAAGTCAAAGCCGGGTTTGCTAAATCTGTTGCTAAGAGAGTTTATTTTGCAAACATGAAGTCTGGAGCAAAGATTGTAGCTGAATGGGGTCGTAAGTTTAAACCAATTAGAGGCTTTTGTGACAGTGGGAGCATGGGGCATGTTCCGGGTACAGTCAAGAAGAATCGGTGGGTTTTGAAGACTACAACTGGAAAAATCTCTCATGTTGATTGTTTGCTGGATTTGGAGAGTGTTAGTGGTTCTCGGTATATCTCTGAATTTGGTGGATCGTGTAAACCAGTTGAGACAAAGGATGGGTCGTTGATGAAATTTGCCATGATTGGGTTGGAGCTTAGGGGAGCTTCAACGGGCCCTTTCAAGTAATTGATGAAAAAGGGCCTGTGCAACTAGGGGATTTGGATTGAAATCTTAGCTTGTTCTTTGGAATTGAAGGCTTGGAGGAATTCTGTTACTTGAAGATTACTAATGACATGGTTGTTTTGTACTTAGATGGCTAGCTGGAGTATTCGCAAGGCCTTCAAGTGGGAGATTGTTGAGGTGTGAAGGTCTTTGGGCTTTTGGATAGAGTTATGGGCCTGGCCCATTGAAGCTTCTTTAAACCCTAATTATTTTTATATATAGAACATGTCATTGTATTTTAATCTTGTCCCCCGAGCTTAATAAAAAAATACCTAGGTGCTGAGAGTGGATGAGGTCATCTTGACCGAACCACTATAAATTCTCGTGTTCTCATTGCTTTCGTGTGCGTGCGTATAACAATGTGTTTATTCCCGTTGCGGCGTTGCGTAAAGATACCTCACATGACCGACCATGTATTTTAACACCAAGGTACCTTTGCACCAAACCTAGTGACACGAAGGTAACTTTGAGCAGACATAGTGAATTTCCCAATTCCCTCTATGCCAACTCAATTAGACTTCATAACTGAACATACACTTCAGGCAGCATTCAATTCGTTTGACTTGGTAGTTCGATTTGATTCGTTATCTTTTTGTGATTTTCGCAATCTTACCAATACGAGTCATGTTCTATCTAGCTAAGGTGGGTGTTTGGTGTACTTAAGAATGACCTTTAAGTATGAGTTTTTTTAGCGGGGTAGAATGGGATGCAAATCAATTGTAGACCATACCTGTTTTGGCAGGTATGGAATCCCCATAATCATGGATATGATTCCTGGTTTTAAAATTAGTACCCTTAAATTAAACACTCTATATGATTTTCATTCTCATTCCCTTGTTCTCAGTCTCTTAATCCAAACACCTCCTATTTATTTTTTGTTTGACCCAATTTACATATAAGAGATAATATATAACCCAAACCCATTAGTAAGTTCAGTTTTAGTTTTGGATGTGGAAATCTGGACACGAAATATATCTGCAGTTTCTAGTACCTATTAATATTAACCCCCAACTTGCTGAGTTGCTGCTGCTTTTTAATAAGTGAAGTGGCTAATGCATTCTTCTTATTTTGTGATATGTGTTATTGTCTTTCCCCTAAATATATCTTGATTTAACTGCTAAATAATTTCTCTGAACTCAGGTAAGCCCAGGATCCCCGGCTGAACGAGCTGGATTCCATCCAGGAGACGTGGTTGTTGAATTTGAGGGTAAGCCTGTTGGAAGCATAAAAGAGGTATGGCTCTAACTTCATGAAGAAAAAAAACCCGAGTGGCTGAATTTTTTGTTTTAAAAACACAATAATTAAACTTTTTTCTCAGATAATTAAGAAGTTATCACATGTATATATCTCTACAACTCTTGTTCCTTATCAAAGTAACCTCACTAGATACATCCATATATACATGATCCACAAAATATATGCTTTTTAAAGAGCATTCCCAAGTGTTAAAAATGTGTGCGCTTTGGTAAAAGAGATTAAATTAAACCTGGAGGTGGGAAAAAAGATTGGTTGGGTGGCGAGTCAAAAATGGATCCGGGTCAAACCGGTAGTTTTATGTGGAGTCAAAATGGGTCGCTTGACTTGCAAACACTTTTTTATATAATCTTTTTTGGTGCTTGTGAGAACTTGATGCATTAAATACGGTTAAGAAACTCTATTATTTTAATAGTATAAGTATAAATCTTTAAAATGATTCAAGACTTTGTGAGCATCTTGAATGCAGACTTTTTAACACTGCACCATTTGACTTGTTTGATTTTTAGTTAGTTTTCCTAGTTATATTACTTGTTTTGCCATATGTTGATAGAAGTTAACTCGGATTGATCCCTGTTTTCATACAAGTGGTTGAAATTGCCGCCTCTAGTATAACTTAGTCATTGGCAACTTAATGATAAGTGAAATTTGGTGGGATCTTGCATCATAACGGATGGTTAATTGTGACAGGTGATTGAGATTATGGGAGATAAAGTTGGAAAACCGATAAAAGTTGTAGTGAAAAGAGCCAAAAACACTTCTGTGACGTTGACTGTGATACCCGAGGAAGCAAATCCAGATATGTAATCCTCATGCTCTAGTGACATCTCTTTATCAGGGCGCGACTCCTAATTTTAATAAAGAAAATTAGGAGTAAGTGTCCCTATCTTTACTATTTTAGGGCACATTGATTCGTATAAAAGTATATTTTTCTTATTTCTGTTACATATATTCAGCCTCATATAACTCTCAAAAGGTCTGCTTGCAAATCAGCTAATCGCTTATCTAAAAGATTTATTTAAAAGTTCTGTTTTCATTCTTGTGCTTATGGTATGGTCCTTAGCCTTTATAAAGTTTTTTCTTATAAATTTTCATATATTAATTAGAAAATAATATGACTTATTTTAATATACAAGAAAAATGTCACATAATAATAACCAAGTTTCAAAAGTATTATAATTAGTCACTTATGTATATATATATATATTTAAATTGAACTACTAAACAATCAAATCAAATCATCGTTGAATTTTCTTATGTTAAGTAAGTAGTGGAAAAGAAGATGTGGGAGTTGGAATTATATATAATTATTTTAAAAAATAAAAAAACATGTTAATTATATTAAATAATAAAAAAAGTACTTAAAATTCTCGTTACGTTTCCACATCAGCATCAAAAACAAGGAAAAACATTTTCTAACTAAAACAAAAAGAAAAACACACTAACAACATATTAAGACTTGTAATTTAACCAAAGTATAAAAGATAAATGATCTAATTAAAACATTTTTTAAACTTGAGTCACTTAAATGAAACATATTTTAAAATGGTTACTATTTTTTAAAAGAAGGCCAAATGAATATGTAGATGTATCCACTTTAGGTTGATTGTTATTTTATTTTTCTAATACAACAAAAAATGATAATGTGACATTTAATAAAATGATTAAAAAGAGAAAGATGACCAAAGTGATTATTGATTGATTTTTTATTTTTAGATGGTCAAGAATTGCTTTTACATAATACAATAAACTTATTCAATGTTTTAAAAAAACTTATTCAACGTTTTTAGTGATATACGTAAACTAAAAATTTGGATATAGTGATATGAGTTTTCGAATATAAAGACTGTGTGTGATTAAATGACTACTAATTAAATATCACGAACATTTTTTTAATAAAATTATGAACTTTTTAATAGAAAAAGAAAAAAAAACTTCATAATTTTTAGTTCGCTATAGAAACGTTTATGGATTTGAAATGTAATTATCATTTTTTATAGATTTTTATCTATCTTCATGTTTTGATATCATTCATATCTACATTTACGGTTCTGAATTAATATTATCCATAATTCATAGATATGTTAAAACAATACATATAAATCTCGATTTAACCCAACATTATATGAATTACAATATGAACAATTTTGAGATATTGTAGATATAAGAAAAAATAAGATAACAAAACAATAATGACGTACCTTACCATAATCTCACTTGATAAGCAATATGTGCTCTTTTTGTTCTAATAAAACACGTGTCAATACCATAATAATCATCATTAAAATTTTCCCGCTTCTATTTACTATTAAATAATTACCTTAATTACTAATAATATTACTTAACATTTTTTTTGAATTTAATAAATAAGAAAGAGATTTATATATTAATGTTGTTTCTAATTTTAAAAAATATATTAAAAATAAAATTTTAAAAAGTTGATATAACTGTTTTATTATTTATAATCATTTATCATATATAATTTCAGTTATATTATATCTTAAAGAATCATTTTATAAATAAATTTTATTATATTAATATTTTATTTATTCAACCCGTGTGTTACACGAGCTTATTATAACTAGTATGTTATAAAACAAGGACTTAGTAGCATCATTTTATAACAATGACAATGGAAAGAATAGAGAGACACGGAAGAAGAGACAATAGGAAATATTCTATAAGTATATAATCTTCATACAACAAATGGTGTTTGTACTTGATATAATAAAACCAAGTTAATGAAAATTAGTAACCACTCACAAGTTATAAATGGTATTGATAACTACAATTTAATTACATTTAGATTTAAACAAAGAATTTAAGGTTGCAACATACAATAAACATAGCATTACTATGAGAGGAAGGGAGTAAAAGGAGGGTCTTTGTAACCAATGTACGTTTCACCTTATTAGTCTCATATTCACAATCTTCTCCTATTTATCTCAACACAAAATTTTGGGTTCCAATTAAAAAGGAATGTACAAAATGCAAATAGTTTTCTAGATGTAACACCATGGCTAATGAACCCGCGAAAGAAGATAAAGTGGCTCAGCCACCTCCACAAAACGCTTACCCACCGTCTGGATCATACCCAAACCAACCGCCTCCACAAAACGCTTACCCTCCATCCGGGCCATATCCAAACCAACCACCTCCACCAAACGGTCCATACCCAAACCAACAACCACCACCTGGCTCATACCCAAACCAATATCCAGCTGGGTACCAGCCATATCCACCATCGCAACCAGGTGGCAGTGGGTACCAGATACCACCTCATCGCGGTGATGAAAAAGAGAAAAAGAAGGATAAAAATAAAGACAAGGAAAATAAGAACAAAGACCACAAAGACAAAAAAGATAAGAAAAAGAAAAAGAAAAAGAAAAAAAAGGAAGGCATAGTTGGAACTTTGCTCGATATCGGGGTCGGAGTTGGGGCCGCCTTACTCGGAGTAGCACTAGGAGAAGAGATTGGTGGCGGTAGTGGCAGCTCTGGTTCAGACTAGCTAGGATGCGATCGAGCCACTAAATATATACATAGTTGGGGTCAAAATGCATGTTCATTACTCGATCTCTACTAACATTATGCTTTTATACTTTGTGGTAAATGCTAATCCTATACCATGTTCATGATCAAAACAAGTTCACTGTCTATATATGTTGTATGTTACACAACCTATGAATTCCAAGTGCCGTTTTAGTTAGCTAGCTATGAGTCGTTAAAGTAAAATCACCAGGTTAATAGAATATAATCGGATTCAATTATGTTTGTTGATGCTACTGCTATCTAATTTTAATTCTTGTTAGTTCATGCAATGCAGACATGCTACCAAAATGTGTTAATTAATGTTGCTGAGCAATTTGTTTATACTATCCATGATACGGTTGAGTTCAACTTTGGTTACTATCTTTATGATTATTGAGTTGAGGGCAGGTGGTTTTACTGATGTGGTCTAATGGTGATGCTAATTCTGATGTGTAGTTTAAAGTTTGATGAATTCTTGTTGACTTCATTTCATGTTTTTACAACTATTCCTACTGGGTGAACCTGTGTAATACTGCGGGATGTTAAAATATTATGAGACTCAGTTTCGCGTATTGTACATTAGATTCCCCGCGGTTTTAAGTAATATCTATATCGAAAAGAATAAGCACGTCGTATTATAATATTTGAAATTTTATTAAAAAATAAAAGAAGTAATTTAGTTAAATAACCAAGCATTAAGGAAAACCTAAAAAAAGTAAAAAAAAAAGAGAGAAGAATATAGGAAAAGAATGAAGACGGAAATAATCGCGCTATGAGGCATTTTATTTATTTACAATATAACCCCTTCTACTTACAAAGAATGACTAGTTGAACCCTATACAAATTGACACGTATCAAAACCCCACCCTTAAAAGCTTTCTTGACCTCAAGAAAGATAAAATGCACCAGAATAGTAGCACCTATATAGTTTAACAATAAGTTTAAAGTCTCAACAACTATGCCTCTTAACTTGTCTGTGGCAATACCAACTCTTTTGCACCCATTGGCTGCTCCCTTTGACTTGGGTATTGGATGAACCACCTTTGATGTTGTTTTAACAAGCACCCATGTGACTTTTTCCATATTTGGTTTACCATAAATGTTTGAATGTAATGGTGTCATATGCTTAAACTCTTCTAAAGCGTCTTTGTTAGTATCAAAAATCTCAAAATTCCGAGATAGTGGAAGCTCCCATACGTTGTTATTACCTCTTGGTCACCTACTTCAAATTCAACCTAAAGAATTATTTTTCAATGCATCCTTACAAAGATCAATATGAACCAGATTACTTTTATTATCTTTTTCATTTTCCTTTGAATTGGTAGGATCAATCAATTCCTGAATATCATCCTCAAATCTTTTGAATATCTCATAACCACCCTTTTCAAATATTTCATCAAATACTAGAAGACTCAAATCTTGATTTAAAGAATCACTTTCAGTTCTAAACATACTAGGCATTTCATCGAACACCTTGGATGCAATTTTATTATCATTTTGATGTTCTATAACAACATCATTATCAACTGCCTTTTCATTCTTCAATGTATCATTAACATCAAAGATCTTGAAGGCGTTGTGTAAAGAAGAATTTGGATCATAAGGAGAAAACGAATCTTTCAACTCATTTGCAACCAATTTCAAAGCCAAGGAAATGGCGTCTTTCAATGTATGAAAACTATACTAATGCCATGTTGTGAAAACATCTCTAATTTTTGGTTCAAGACCATTCATAAAGAGGTATATAGCATAAAATTCACTAATTTCTTCAGAACTTTTAACCAGATCGAACAGAATTTGGAATGCATCGCAGTAGTCATGAAGGGTACCTTCTTGGCTTATTGACATGATCTTTTCCATAGCTAATTCCATAGTTGATGTTGTTGTGCACTGAATCGATTCCAACCTTTAGTAGTAGTAGTTGTTGTTGAATTGTTGTGCGACTTGGTATTTGTTGGATCAAGAAGAGGCTGGTGCAACCAAAACCAATTCACTTAGACAATTTTGGTACTACATGCAAGGGCTTCCGAAGCTTAGCATGGAACTTCCGAAGGTTGTAGAGTTCTTCCGAAGACAAAGTGAAAGATAAACTTCCAAAGACAAAACTCTACTTCCGAAGTCAAGAGCATGCTTCCGAAGATTAAGTCTTAGAAGAAAAGCCTGAAGACTACTTCCGAAGTATGATGAAAAGAAGAAGTCTCCAAGACTCAGAAGAAGCAGCCTCTTCCGAAGTATAAGTGGTTTCGAAAGTACTTACTCTTCCGAAGCCATTTAACCTTCGGAAGACACTGCTATGAACCAGTGTACACAAGTATGGTCTCTGACACTCCGCTGCAGACCTTTGATACTGCATGGTTTCTTCCTAAAGAGCCATGTAGTTAACCATACTTTATTCCACTGTTCACCTTTTATGATAGTACAAGTTACCAACTTTAGTTGGTGACAAAAGGTAAGTCAGGGACATATCCTGACTAGCATATCTCAGATTAGACTTTATCCGAGATACTTTAAACTATAGTCTTATAGTATAGACTTTAGCTATAGGATCCCAGCTGGTATCAAAGTATATCCGGCTGTAGGTAGTATTATATATAGGTTCTCTTTGTAACTCATTCGACACTGCTTGTAAGAGTCTTGTATTATTGAGTTGAGAAGCAATATATAAAAGTACCTTGAAAAATTACTTCTTGTGTTCTTTATTACTTTCTATATTGTGATCAACTCTTACTGATTCTATCTTTATCCGAGTGTTGTTCTAAGTGAGTTTGAGAGACAACATAGTGTTAAGTGACCAATATCGATCATGCAATTGGTATCAGAGCTTTTTAGGCTCTTGATTGCGTGATCTAACCATCCAAATCAACCTGTTTTCACTCCTCCCTTCGACTCACTCACTCAAAATGGCCCTTAACAAATCCGAAGTAGAGATGGGAACAATGAGAAAGGCTCCTATCATTACTCCTGAAAATTTCAGGTCTTGGAGCAGAAGAATAGAAGGCTTCATCAGATACCAAGACAACAAAATGTGGAACTCCATTGTCAATGGCCCGTATAAGCCAAAGGTGGCATCACCTGGTGGAAACGGTGCCATGATAGAAAAGGTTGTTGAGGATTATTCTGATGAAGACAGAAAGAAGATGGACATCTACAGCAATGCTATGACCATTCTCATGACTGCAATACCGAACTCCATTATGGTTGGGTTCGAGCATTACAAGACTGCCAAAGAATTGTTCGATGCACTTGCTCAGATGTATGCAAACTCCAATGACTCAAAGAAGGACTCACTGAAGCAGCAGTTCGAGAACTTCACTCACATTGCTGGAGAGACCCTCAGCCAACAGTACTTCAGGTACATGGATCTTATCTCTTCTCTTCAGTCTGTGAAGATCACTCCCGAACTTAGAGATCTTACTAGAAAGTTCATGAGTGTTCTTCCAAACGAGTGGACATTCTACTATGTCTCTATCAAGAGAACAGAAAACTTGAACACTCTTACCATGACTAAACTCTATGGCAT
>BJCM01260015.1:0-20607 GCA_018326385.1 Flaveria bidentis
TCACACATGATCATCCAAGCATTCCATACAACTAAATTAACATATTCTACCACATTAGAAATCATTCATTAACCTACTAACATGCTCCTAATATCCCAAACATGCTCAAACTATCATCTTTCCAACTTTGTGCAAATAAAGTTTCCCTTTTAGGAAAGTACATCTCAAATACATCAAACACTTCATGTATTGATGAATTTATCACCAATATACAATTTCAAGCTCATAACAACATCTAGACATGATCAACAATACCTAATCATCATAATCCAACTATCATCATGGACAAAAGTTTCCACTTTTGGCAAGATATGCACAACAACATCCATTCCAAGGTTTCTAGCATTCATAAAAACAATCTAGCACCTAATCATCACCATAAACCCTTTAACAACATCAATCTATCATCAAATAATCATATCATGAAAATAAAGTTACTATTATTAGTAACCTATGAACACCAACTTCAATTCATCAATTTCTTGCAAGATCAATGTAACCTAGCATTCATACAACCTACTAACCATCATACATTCATCATAATTCATCAATCATCATGAACAAAAGTTTCCACTTTTGGCAAGATATGAACAACAACATCTATTCCAAGGTTTCTAGCATTCATATCAACAATCTAGCACCTAATCATCACCATAAACCCTTTAACAACATCAATCCATCATCAAATCATCATATCATGAAAATAAAGTTACTATTATTAGTAACCTATGAACACCAACTTCAATTCATCAATTTCTTGCAAGATCAATGTAACCTAGCATTCATAAAACCTACTAACCATCATAAATTCATCATACAATCATCAATCTCACATAATCACATCAATTTTCGGATTAGGGTTCATCTAGAATCAAAGTTCATGATCAATTCATCAAAAACGTATCATTCTTGCATAATCAACGTTAAACAACATATATACAATCTAACTAACATACTAACATCAACAAATAACCAATAATTCCACATCATAAACACCCATCCACGAATTAGGGTTCGGCCAACATGAAAATCCCACAAAAACCATCAAAACTAACCTTAATTCTTGCAAAGGAACACGATTTGATGTTGCTAACTTGTTGTATTACTTGTAATCGGCCAAAATCCGTAGCCAATTGGTTGTTCTAGGCTGATTTCGAAGTGGAGAGGGGCAAGAGGTAGAAGTCGCGGCCGATGGGGGGGGGGGGGTTTCTAGGGTTTGGGATGTTTTATTTAACATAATTTTTCATATTTACCCTTTAAACCCTTGTGTTTTGTATTTTTATAAAAATTATCTTTTAACTCCTTTTTAAAGTGTTTTTAACTAAGTTATTAAGCATATAGACTCCTAGTCACAATTATATATTTTATTTTTATAAAACTCAACACATGCGAATTAATACACACGTTTCCACGTTACGCGATTAATTTTCACAAAGAACATTTAAAACATGCAAACACATAAACAATATACCATAATCACATTATCAGTTAGATTATCATTAATTTAACATTGTTAATTATTATTAGGTCACCAACGTTAAACGACAACTAGTGTGTGCTTACGACGTGTGTATGCAAGACTTAACGGGACTAACGGAGTTTGGTAACGAAAAATTACCGGATGTCACACGTTAGCATCGAAAGATAAACAAGGTAAAAAACAAAAGAAAACGTATAAATCGTTAGTATAAAAATATTAATACATAACTAAAATTCAAAAGTTAGTAAAAAAGAAAAACATAATTTTATAGTTTAATAAAACTATGAGTGAAATAATAATTATACAAGTATTTTTAGTAGAATAATTAAATGGGTAAATATGTAATATTTATGTCTAATAAAGGGGATATTGGTAATTAAAATTTTAATTTAGGTGTATATGTAATTGATAACGATTTAGAATGAGATATATGTAACTAAAATTTTTAAATTAAGTATATATATAATTAATTAAATTCATAAGGGGAACATATGTAATTCTTAGTAGGCGTTATTACCTTTCATTATGGATAATCTCATATTTTACATTTACTCAAAATTCTATTTGATGAGGTGTTTTTAATTGTTTTTTTACATCACTTGTTTATTATAAGGCTTGTATTCTCAATATTTTGAGGAGAGACACATTAATACCATTAAGCTATCCTTTTGGTTGATATATATGAGTTATCTTCATATCATAGTATATATATTCCAAGATTTAACGAATCTATTACATTCAATTTATTTAACACAAACGCTTATATAATTTATATAATATATGATTACCCTATCCAACTGCAAGCATGTTAGTGTGTAGAATAAAGGTTAATCTTAAACAAATATGGTTAGTTAAGACTTAAGACATAAGTAAAAATATAATTAAATCATGAGCAACCCTCGCTAAAAGATAACACCAAAGGTGTCTAGTATTAGAATTCTTGAGATTAATTTCTTTGCATATCAATGAATTAAAATAAAGGTTCCTTGAATAAAGATTACAAAGGAACAAAACTGCTACTAACTCTAGAACATGGGAGAACATGGATGACCATATGACTAGAATTAAAAGAAAAATGCTCTAAATTTATAATTAAAAAATTAATCTTATATGATTAATCACACTTTGGTTTAAATATATATAACTTGAGAAAACAAAAACGAAACTAGTAAATGATTGGGTGGAGGCATCACTCATAAACAAACGCATGTGAGCTTATTTATCTTTTTTCTTAATTTCGGAAGCAAGTCATTTAGTGGCTTATGTCTCCCATGTGAATTTCATTATTAGTTCGTAAATGGATACAAACCAACAATTTTAGATTCTATTATCATAATCCCTATCCACTCAACTTAATCTCAACAAATGGTGTTAAACATGTCATGTTCATGAGTTAATGGGTTAAATTTGTATATAACTTTAACCCGAATATCGTCTAAGCCACGTAAACCTAAGCCTAGCACATGTATTCTTATGAGTTGACACAAATATGATACATTTAATTTGATTTTTTTTAATAATATAGGAGGTTAGTCTAACATATAATTTACAATATACAAACATGTATACACATTTATATTTAAACCGAAAAAACCCAGGCTCCATTCTTTTTTTATGCTTACAATAAAATACCTAATTAGCTAAAGTTTAATAAAATGAACAGGTTGAACGGCTCAACCCATAAAACCAAGTCGTTTAGCTAAAGGTATTTGCGGGTTCAACCCCGAAAATAATCAATACACAAATTTCATATTAGATTATTGTAAGTGTTAAGACAACCCATTTTTAGATAGTTCAGAAACCAGTTTAATGTAGGGGATTTTATCAAATCTAGAGCTTCTCAAGCTAATCGAATTGAAATGTGTGAATTCTAAAATTCTAAGTTGAATTCGAATTAAATTCGAAAAATCTGATTTGCATATGAACTTTCGAATTCAATTGGAATATGATCTCAATGATTATAACCATTTAACCGGTTATTATCTGGTTAAAAAATAAACCAACATGGCTCATTAGATCCCCACGCCGATTACAATAAGCCAGTTCAGATATTGGTTCAGTCCCGATTTAATAACTAGTTATTATTATGATCACCTCTAGAACATGGTTTCAAGCCATCAACCTTCTATCTTTGAGGTTTAAGTCTAGGGGTGCTAAACATGTGAAACAGTGGCTAAGCTTGATACGGAAATCTCAAATGAACCTAAACAACGACACCAACCGATAAACTCATGTTATGCTTATTAACCCAAACACAAAATACGAGTAATTATGGGTTGACATAAACATTACTTCTTTTATCTCAAATATTGTTTTTTGTGCAAATTAATACTCTAAAAGTATAAATTTACAACCAAAAAGGCGTATAATTCTATAGACAAATACGTTTAAATCATAAAATTTGATGTGAAATCACTTTTAACTTTGAAACTAAAAAACTACTGATTTAAGTTTTGACTTTGAAACCTTACACAAAAAAGTGTAATAAAAGGGTTAAAGGAGTAAACCTCGAACCATCAGGTTGACTAAACAACAATCTGGTTAGACTAAAGTCAAACACACGAATTTTATGTTAGATTTATATAGTGTAAGAAATTTACACCTATATTTAACACTTATTCTAAACTCTGTTTAGTATAAATGGATATAAGAATAGCAATGTGTGTGAAAGAGGATAGAAAGGAGATGTACTTGATCTTTCTCCAACCAATTGAAATAAATAAATATATATATAAATACATATAAAGTAAGAAAAAACATACAGATATTATATATATACACACATACATACAAGTGACATGTCACAGGCCTAGGCATTGCAAATTATTTCCAAGAGAGAGGCAAAAAGGCAATAATGTCACCCTCATCAAACAAGGGGCTATCAAACATTTCCAGCAGAGAAGTGATCAATATTCCTAATCTGTTTCTCATATTTCGGCCGCCACTCAGTCCTTCCCTTCACAATCTCACCACCAGGAACACCATCACCACCCGCAAACAAAAGCACATGTTGGCATTCAACATTGTTGGAATCACCAACTCCACCATCACCGTTGCCCACTACTGAGGTGAGTGATTTCAGCACACTGTCCTTCCTACATTCTCTACGATACTCGAGAGTAAGCCTAGCAAGCTCATATTTCTCCACAACTTGCGGAGCACTCTGCGATATTAACCATGAATACGAGAGTTAGATAGACACAAAAACATGACTCCCCTCTAATAGAGGCCCCAGGTTCAAATCTTCCACTAGTTCCTGCCTAAACCTCTTCAAGGTCAACCAGTGTAAGCTACGCTATACCTAATCCCACTAGCTAGAAGGTAATTGTGGGGACTTTGTCTTTTCTGTTTTCTCTAACAGATTCTCATGGTTACCAAAGAAATAACATTATTGTTGCTTAAAATCGTACGCCTATAGGTATGATATATGTGTGTGTTTATGAAAAGATAGAGGTTGTCAATAATGTAACTAGTGATGTATCATGTAGTTTTATGGAAAGGGTGTTTTACCTCAAGAATCCAGCCAATATACTTCACATTGTTAACATGTTGGTTAACATCCAAATCACTCCATCTTGGCTGCATGAAAGAAAATACAAAATATCAACATAGACTGGGCTAATGGTAGCAAAAATGGTATGTAATCTTTATAAAAAGATTAAGGGTGACTCACAGTCAAACCACCGCGAACATAGTCAGCAGTGCTTTCCTCAAGTTTAGGTAATTTTCTGGAATCATCCTCCACAACTGGAGGAGCATCTACAAAGTAATGCTCTATTTCATCTCGGACTTCATTTGGAATTTTTGATAACCTCCTCGTCTCTTTATTCATCATAACCCAGTTACTACAAAGATGCAACAAGATATGTTTTTTCATAATCAGCAAATAGAAGATTAAACAAGATTATTTAAAAACGTTTTGTAAGTTATAACCTTGAGGCTCTTGTTAAAATCTCGCCTGTTTTGTAGTCACGAAGCAGCCAATCACGACGCATACCATTTTTCCCATTTGGGGCAACCCAAGTATCTACTTGAACAACATCACCCCTGCAATAGGTTTTAGAATGTCAAAAGGCATATCAAAGTACCAAACTCGTAATTATACAAAGTGGTTTCTTACCAAGTTGGATAACGGTCAACTATCACCTGCATCTTTGTCACCACCCAAAATAGATTCCGCTTGCACATCTCTGGTGTTGAACCAAATCCATCACCCAGGAGACCCGCAGACTTCACATGATTAAGGGCAGTTTCCTGCAAATTAATTATATATTTAAGCTTAAGATATAACACCTACTAACATTAAGGACTATGAAACCAGTTATAAAGAACCTAATATACCTGTAAATGATTCATCAGGGTTTCTATTGATGCAGTTCGATCAGCCCCTATTTCATATGATCTAATAGAGAAGTTCTGACGGAATACAAGGCCATCCTGAACGATTCTTCCTAAACCAAAAGGATCCAAATCAGCAATCATATCAGGTCGTTTAGTCTTCCATTCCAGCATCATCCATTGCTTCTCTGCAGCCAAGAAGATTGTCGTGATTGCTGCAAGAAGCATGCTCCAATCTGGCAATTGGTTGATAAAGGTTCTTGGGGCATGTGATGTAGGACTATCATCAGTTTTGACGCCATTTATAACACGCGATCTACTCCCATTCACCTCAGTAGGAGCCTGTGCGTTAACCTTAACTTGCATACGACCAGAACTTACAGTTTTTGTCTTGATTCCACGCGCATCAACACAACCCGGTCCACCTCCAAGATCACCAGAAGTCTTGGCCCCAGAGTGAGGTTTTGGGGAAGAAACAGGAAACAACGATGCAGTAGCTCCCAGAGCAACCATGACTTAAAGAAATCAACTTTGATCCGCTTGAATGCTTGTTAGTCAAATCAATGTTTCCAGAAACTACCGCTCAAATCTAATCAAACAGCAACATATACCACTGCATGAAAAAAGAGATATTAGATTAGAAACTTTCTTAACAATGATCAGAGAAGATAACAATCAAGATAAAACTTTGAAATCATTCATGGACATACAACCATCGAAATTCCCCCAAATAAAAGGGTAATTAGCACTTCCTTTAAAACTCTAACATGTTCCTGATAACAAAACTCAATCAATAAACAAACTGATTGACAGAAAGCAAACCGGATATCCATATAATCGCAACAAGAAAGAGTTATCATCAATCATTCAATCTCTTTAAGCCAGCCTTCAACGACGATAAACCTACCTGAACATGTAAGTGATGTTTATTTATTTATTTCGAATACCTGTTAAACCTACCTATCATAGATAGCACACACCCACCAAGCTGAAATTAAAACACTTCCCCTGGCCTAAGGAAGACCACCAATTCTAGATTACCAGACAGCCTACCTCCCCAACCAACAACTACTCAGGCAAAAACCAATTCAATTCCCCCATCATAAACGTCTCTTCAACCAACACCAACACGAAATAAGCAATCAAACTGCTATATGTTCCAATCAAGGTTATAACTAACCACAAAAGAACAAACACAACTCAAGCAAATCATCCAGATCCATCACACAACTCAAATCGCATTTCATTCGAAACCTACACACAGATCGGAAGATATGAAATCAAATTGCACCAGATATGAACGAATCAAAGATGTGTTGCAATTGTTGTTCGATCTGTAAGCAGTAAAGTATAAAGAAATGAAGAAAATGGTTAACCTAGGGTATGTGAATTAGAGAATAATGTTGAATTTGTGTGTAGAGAGAGAGAGAGAGAGAGAGAGATACTGATACAGGTGGAAGAGGGGCAGCGGCTGTATGTATGAATGTGATAACTGAGAGCTTGTTTGGTATTTATAGTGTGAAGAATCCACATTGCCTCCCACTATCTGGTTTTCAGCTTGTCCTACATGTAAATAATACACTTTGCTTTCGCCATTAATTACCTCACTACCCACAATTATGTTTCCATTTTTAGGTTATTACAAGTTTTTAAAATGTACATTAGTTTAAATCATTAAAGAAGAAGACTAACAAGGTGTTAGAAAGAAAAAATACGGGTTGTAATTAGCATTTGAAGAGTAGCACCGGTCTAACAAAGCCAAACTACTTAATTTAGTTCTTTTTACAATCTGGTTATACGAACTAAGCAAAGGCGGGCAAGTATCATGCTTAAAATGTAAAATGTCTCTCTGCTTTACAAATCATTAATTAACAAGATGAGGTGCTTGCAAGCATGGTACGTCTTTTTTATTCTGAGCTAAATTTAATAAGAGAAGAAGATCTGGCGTGTTATGTGTGACGAAGACAAAATACCACATGTGGAGGATCCATCTTTGATACCATTTATATTTAGTGGTCCTAATACACCCACTTGAACTATCCATCTGTGACATAAATTCCTTAACAACAGAGCCGAAAAAATCGTTAAAGCATTACATACCATATCCTAGAATCCTCTTGATACAAAAAATTGAAATTTATAGTTTCTTTGAACAAGGCAGTTAACTCCATAGAGTCTCTGCCCCTTAACCTCCCTATCTTTTATCGTCACAAAAGGCTATGAATTAAAATTATCGTTGCCTTTGTATGCACTCTATGTATCACACTCTAATCCACGTGCACGATCTGTTGTATCACAATACACAATAATATACAGCGGAAAAACTAACATTTCAAACTGATTTAACACATTTATCAGTACAAACATAATATTTGTGTCGATGGTCAAAATCCTCAAACACAAAATACACATACGGCCTTAGGCAGTTTTAACCCAATCTTTATCTTTTATATGAAGATCTTATTCAACTCTAACCTCTAAGCATTCTTGACATAGCTAGTGCTTTCCGACACTTCCTGCATAATCTACATCACTAGCTAAAATATGTCAACAAACACTTTATTGGTGAGTTATAACCAATGACTTTAAAACAAACGATGAACATAACATAATGATGTATGTAAGTAAATTGTTTAGCAAATCAAATCTCACTAAGCAATGACGCATCGCTGGATTGTGTTCGCATAACATATATGCCACTCTCGGTTTCACAACGATGGTGGGCAGTCTAAAGGCACCCTAGCCGACCAAATCCCGACACGTCAATAACACAAAAGTTAGGTGCATCAACAATCATTTCCAGTCATTGGCTTACCTGATTGATCACGTAAGATCATAAAGATTGTTGCCACAACACAAGGTACCACAACCTGAGAGTGAGGCCCTTTTACCTAGATCAGATCAGACTAAATGCATATATGCCATGAGGTGATCAATAGTATTACTTGAACCCGTCCACTCACCTTAATGATTTGCCTATGACTAACAGTGACCAATGTTAGACGTACCTAAGCTACAATATACTAACTCACTAGGAATAATTTAACTTAAAGCCACACATCAAAACAATTTACACAAATCATTTACATAACTCGAATATAGTCCCAATACATTAAGTAAAAAAGAGATGGTTAGACTTACATTGATGAGCTTTCACCAACAGTCAAAAATGTCCTACGAGCTTACTAAACTTAGTTTAACCCTGAAACATAATGCCACATTCAATATGCCTTAATATGAGTTACAGTTAGATATTGAAGAGTTGAAGCCAAACTACTTAAAGTAGTTCTATATATATTCAGGTTAAATGGAAGAAGCTAAGGTGATGTGTGTTTTTAATATATATATATATATATATTAATAATGGATATTACACAATTAAGCTTTAAATTTATAAAAATGATTTTCACCTTATGACTAACTACACACACAATAGGCAAGTGTACCTATCGGATAGTAGTATAGCTTTTGGTAAGAACCAAGTATCGATCCGTGGACACGAAAGCTCCTAATACTAAGTCTTTGTCATTATCTAGCCGATAAAAGATTATTTGTGAATAATATGATTAACTAATTTAGCTAATAATTAAACTAATAAAGGAAGTAGACGAAGATGAAGATAATCAAATAGAGGAAGATATCACTTAGACTTTGAATCCGCTTAGCAAAACAATGACAACATACATGAACCTATGGTGAGATCATCTTCTACATATATAACATGGCTGTAAACTAAACTCATGTCAAGGTTATCTAATTATGTAACTCGTTGGAAAGCTAAAACAATAAATATATTATAGCCACCTAAAGTTATGTCATGAAGACCCACTGATATTATTAAGCCAAAGTTGAAGATGGTTGGGATTCTCGTCAAGGATACCAAACCCATAAATATTTGGAAAGTTAGTTCGGTAAACACATGATAACCACCTCAATTCATGTAATGTAACAATAGATATGTGAATCCTTCAATTTATGAATGTTCTAACATGAATACACGAATCATAAATAAGCGCATTATATATGGTTACACATACACAATCCTAGGAGATACTCATAACAAACATAATGGTTTTCACAAACATACGTATTTGGATGCATATTTGTTCAACCTGACCAAATAATCAACCATCATTTACCATTCCTAGTCAAATGACATAAACCACACACTAATGTATGCATTTCATGAGTAGATATTTTAAAACACAAAGGTTTCCAATAATATGTGATTATAACACCTACAAGATTCATTATATATTTCATAAATTTCAACAAGCATGCACAATCATTGAAGAACATTCATAGCCTTGTAATAAACATTGACCTAATCATCACCAAAAGTTACATGTAATATGTCAAAGTATGCTAAGCTTCATCTAATCTAAGTGATAAAAAGTGTTTAGCCCATGAGGCTTACAAAAACCACAACCAAACTCATAACAATGGATATAAACATAATAAATCTAGATATTTTCAAACCAAAGATGAGTAGAAAAGGGTTGTGTGTAGTTGAATCTTTCTTGAAAATGTTTGATCTTCAACCTAGTTTGAACTCTTGAAAGAACTCCTTCAAAATTGCCACAAAAATGGAGAAAAACTAGGGTTTCTACTCTAACATTCATCTTCTCAAAATGAAGAAGAAGAAGAAGAGCTTAAAAGAGGAGCCTGATACGTGTCATGGCCATGATAGGATTTGTCATTGCCATAATGCATAGGAAAAGGGGGCATGCAACTTATTATGGCCTAACGGATCCTGTCATGGCCATGAAATCTTCTAAACTTTTAAAATCTTCATGGATTCCTTGGCTTTTTCTTTTGAAATCATCAAACAACCATTTGAAGTTACAAAAATCGAATTAATCATAATTAAGTATCAATAAAGATTAATTTGAAACAAAAATCACTTAAAACGGGAAAAGATATGTATTAGTAACATGTATATTTATTCATATATCAATGTAACATTACGATGGTGGTTATCAATACTAGTAAACGACAAAAATACCATATCATACCTAAATAATGAAAAATCACTTGTCACCAAACATATTGTAATTGTATTTCATTTCTTCACCAGTCTAAAACAACCCATTGGCTTCTCCATTCGAGTTAGTAAAATACTCGCATGAAAAATTTAGTACTCCTTATCAGGCATTAAACAAAGTACAACCATCCTAGCATCTACTTACTGATAAACAAGTTAATATCTCTCTTTGTATTTATACAGTCAACTAATGTAACCCTAACTTTTTAAAACCCACCATAATGTGTTCTCATTATGTTAAACGCCTTTACAAGTCTGATATTCAACATACACAAACTACATATAAGTTGTTCTTGGTCATATGTTAGTTTTCTAGCAAAACTTAAAAGATGGTAAACATGAGCATAAATAAAATGATGATTATGATCTTCTAAAAGTCATTCACCAATATATGTTGTTATCACACCTTTGAATTTGTATGTGTGCTTGATATACCATTTGAATAGATGTCATATTCCTCGTAAGTTTCTATTTACCTTCCCCACCTAAATCTTGACATAAGATGTCTACTTTTGAAAAATATGAGTCTTCTTTAGAGCACATAAAATATTTAAGAGTAAATTACAAATTGTGTCATTTATTAATACATGAAACTACACCGTGTGTTCTTTAGTTTTAATAATTACACCGTATGTCCTTTTATATATAAATTGCACACATATTGTCCTTTACACTAACATTCATTAAAATTTACGGTTAAGTCATGCATGTGCTCCTCACATGAGTTAAGTATTTTACATGCCTGCAATGAATAGAAAGTAATTTTATGTCGCTTCATTCTCGTCGCCTTCATGTTAGGTGTTCAAAGTTAGATGTTTGAAATTTTCAGATAGTAGAAATTATTATCAATTTTTTAATATCTGAAATTCTTCGGATATGAATACAGATAGCAATTTGAATATTTGAACTTCTTTTTTCTTTTTTTTGTAATAATTAGATATATGTTATTATAAAATATAATGTAAAAACAACACTAACAAGTCCTAACAAAAAAATATTTAACACTTTAAAATATAATAAAAAGAATTTTAAGTTTTTGGATTATTCTAAAAATATCTTTTCTTATAGTTTTTAAAGTGTTAAAGGTTTATTATTTTGGTTGGGACTTGTTACTGTATATTGAAACTTTTGTTAACATTTGTTGTTTTTATATTATTGTTATAATTACAATTATCTAATTATTCCAAAAAACAAAGAAGAAATTCAGATGTGTGAATCATTATCCGTATTCGTATCCAAATTTTCGGATATCTGAATTTTAGATATCCAAAATTTCATATATGAATATGGATAGTGATTTCAACTATCCAAAAATTTCAGATATTCAACTTTAAATACTCTAACATGAAGGTGACGAGAATGAAAAGACAGTAAAACTATTTTTATTCATTGTGGGCATGTAATGTATATAAATGCTCACATCTGAGTAGTACATGTCTAACTTAACTATGAATTTGGAGGATGTTAGTTTCAAGGATGATAGAAGTGCAAATTATTTTAAAAAGAACATTTCATGTAATTATTAAAACTAAAGGACATAACATGCAGTCTTATATATATATTAATAAAGGACATAATTTGTAATTTACTCAATATTTAAACATAATAACACCATATTACCCTATATATGAATTTTGCAAAGCCATCAACAGTTACTTTTGGTTAGTTAAGGATTTGGCCACCAAGGTTTTAAGGGGTTTTCATTATACCCCTCCTCCAAATTAAAAAGGTTATAAGGGTTATATGTGTTGGTGTTGGCCGGTTTTTGTATTGGTATGGGGCGGTGTGTCGCGGAAATTAATTTCGTCCAAGATGATGGCACGGTCGGTGGTATCTGCATGCCACCTTGGTTGGCGTTTGTGTCGATCGGTGACTGTTGGTCATCCGATTGTTGTTTCTAATGCCGCCACCTATCTCCGACCTGAGATCCACCACCGGTGGAGGTTTCCGGTCAGCCACCTGTTCTGGTTGAACCTTCGCCCCATGGTTCTCACTGCCATCTCTGGCTAAAAATTCACATGTTCGTTCACATCGCCAACAGGTCCCTTATCCCTTTATTCTTGGATTTTGTGCAGAGGGTGGTGGTTGTGGTGATGGGAGGCAGTGACGGTGGCATTTTGACTTTCCTTGCCACCTGACATTAGTGCAAATGATTTTTTCTTCTCGACCAGGGTATGTGGCGACGATGGTGTGTCAGGTTGTTCTCACTACCCGACCATCTAAGAGGGTAGCGATAGCCATCGTCAGTGGTCTGTGTGTTCCACCTTAGTTGGCGCCTATGTTGCGGTAAGCACCAATGGTCACCCAATGAATCTTTTTACCGTTGTCTTGAGAATCACCACCGGTGACCTCTACATGCCATTTGTGTCAGCTATCATTTAGTGCTTCTGGGTTGCTCGATGATAATGTGCAAGCCATTTCTAAGAGTCTTTTTTGTCCTAGATCTAGTGTTGGTGTTGATTTCCTTTGTGAAATAGCATCATTTACCAAGTTTAGAGGTTCTGGGTCAGTCAATGATGATGTGCAGACCACAAATGTAAGGCACCGTTCCTGGGACGCTTACAGCTGGCCAATCATCGCACATAAAACATATATTTTTCATTAACTTAAAGAAACCTTGCAGTAGAAACATTAAAACAAACATTCCATTTTATTATAAAAGCTTTTGCAAAACAATACATCGTTATCGAATTACAAAATACTTGTTTCATTACATCACAAAAGCATTATAAAAATGGATGCCATCCAAAATGAGTCGGGTAGCCGCCCCGTGCCATCCTCAACAACCTTTACCTGCCAACTGGGAACACATAAAAGTCAGCGTTGCAGAGTGAGTTCTAGTTTTACATTAAAACTTACTTTATCTTTCGTTTAAAACCGTTCTTTACTTTCTTTCAAATCATACGGAACATTAGTACATGATCACACATCGTACTACACATAGATAATAGTTATTATCTTCATAATTGTTCATTTCGTACATTTCTCACATTTCGTACTTATCGCACTTTTCATACATTTATTATCTTTTCACTTCCATCTAGGTCATGTCGTGTGCTTAACCCCCCTTTAGAGCACCAAGCAATTCATCTAGGGTTAAGCGACAAGGACTCCATATCGCACGTATGGAGTAGTCACCAGGACTGACTCCCCCTATGCGTGTGAACTCTTATGGGTTAGCTAAAATGCACGCTGTATAACACACAGTAATTAGGAAATCGCGCGTATTGGAGTAGTCATCGAGATTGAACTCTTATTGTGTGTATGAACCCTTATGAGTTAGCCAAAATCGCACGCTGTAGACACACACAATTTAGCTAATAACTCTCAATGAGTTTTGAACCTACTATCATTTGCCAGCAAGGCTTTTCATTCGTTCATTAAGTTCCACTTTCATTATCTTAAATCTTTCACTTTGTTAAGATAATACTTTACGTTCATTATATTAATCACACCACATAAAGTCACATCATCATGTGTAATAAGGAACATAACTTACGATTATACAATCATACATAATCATCAAACATCATCAATCACACATCATCATGCACAGGCATCAATCATACATCATAACATATATAATACATGCCATGTCATACGTGCCTAACACATCGTCTATGACTCCTAAAAGTCAACTTTCTTAGCCTCAGGAACCTCCCAAGTCAAAGCCTACATTTACACTTTTCCCCCGAATTCAGAAAATAAACTAAGTCCATTTTGGGCGCATGAGCCCTATTTGGGCGTTTGGGCACTATTCAGTCGCATGGTCTTCCAGGCGCATGGGAATACTTAGGCGTATGGACACTATGTGTTGATACATGTGTACCTAGTTTAGGAGCTTAATGTAATATGTCTATAATGTCTTACATATATGTAATTGAATGGGTATGAGTGAAATACAAAGTATGGTTGATGTTTATAATGTTTAATATTTCATTGTTTATTGTGTGATAACTTATAATGAACTAAATATATAGGTTTGTGGTTGTTAGTCATAACTCTTAGTCAATAATGATTAGAAACATGTTCAAACTTAATCGTATGAAGATCTCATGCGAATGGACCATGCTAATGGACCATACGCATGAATACTTCATGCTAATTGACCAGTCGCACGACTAAACTAGGAGACTGGATCAGTCGCACGATTCTGACATAAGATTGACTTAGTCGCACGACTGAACCTTCAGTCGTGCGGATGGATCAACTGAATGATTCAGTCGCACGACTGAGCCATGCTAATGGCTCAGTCGTACGATTGGAAGACCCTAACCTATAAATACCACTTAATTCGTGGAAAAACATAACAATTCAAATTCCTACGCACATAATCATACCCTAGCCGTCCAGAGACTCAAGAAAACCTGTTCCAAGTTCATAGATCACAGTTGATTGTTCTCTAATCATTCTTAACATTTCATGAATCATTAAATTGATCTGAACTGTGTTCTCCGTGACTGGATTGCCAATCAAATAGGATTCCACACTATTTGAGTTGGTATACGTGCAGAATCAGTTAGTACTCCATACGTACACGGTCCTAACAAGTGGTATCAGAGCTTTGGCTCTTGATTTTGCGTGTGATTCGACCGTTGGTGTAAAAAACTCACGTTTTTCATTCAAAAAAACCATGTTTTTTAGTAAAACAGTGTTTTCGACATCTCAAGATCTAAAAGTTTAGCTTTTTCGGCTTACGGCAGATTAGGGTCAGTAAAAATTCGTATTTTTGTGTCAAAGTACCAAAAACACTCATATTTTCAAAACCAGCAGCCTTCAGTCGCACGATTGACTCAATCGCACGACTGAACTCATTCGCACCTCCCACACGCATGATTGAACTTAGTCGCACATCCATTCGTACTACTAAATAATCTTATTTGCATTGTTCATCCACATCTGCCCAATCGCATGACTGTTCATCCGCATTTATCCAATTGCACGATTGGCTCAACCGCATTTGTTCAATCGCACGATTGACTCATTCGGACCTCTCCATTTGCACAAGTGAAAAAGTTTAATTTTGAAATTCAGAGTTAATAAAAATGGAATATCAATACTCAGCTTTTACTGCTGGTAGGGATTCCTGGATCCAGAATCTATTGCTTCTTGAAAATGAAGTTGGGAATCACAATAAGCCCCTTAAGCTCATAACGTTAGATGATTACCCATAATGGAAGCAAAGGTTCGAGATATACTTAAATGGAGTTGATCCTAATCTGTGGGAATCAATCGAGACTGAGTATAGCATTCCGGTTGGTGTTGATGGAGTTAAACTTACCTTGGGTGGCATGACTAATAGCAGAAGGTGAAGTACAATGCAGAGAAGAAGGTGTATGCTTTGTTAACTCGGTCAATTCCTAAGGATATATTCCATTAGTTTATTGAGAACAAACAAGCCAAGTAGCTATGGGATGCTCTGGAAAAACGGTATGATAGGAATGCGATGTTGAAGGCATTAAAGGCAAAGGCTTTGAAGAAAGAGTTTGATAACTTCTCTTCGATAGGAAAAGAGAGCCTGGATGACATCATCGACCGTTTCTACCACTTGAAGAGTGAGCTGCACACTCATGGGGTTACCACGTCCATGGAAGATAAAGTGTCAAATTTTGGAAATGGATTGCCAGAAAAGTGGGTTTTGTTTGTGTCAAATCTCAGACAGAATGATATGCTGGCAAAGTTGGATATTAATGACATCATTCTGAAGCTGAGAGAGGAAGAATTGAGGATGAAGTACAGGTCTCACAAGGGTTCATATGATCAAAACCCATCACTTTACAACTCAACTCCTCAACCAAAAACTTCTGGATCACCACTACAAACGACATTCGTGTCAAGTTCAGCCACTCCTTCCCAAGCCACTACCTCTGGATTTGACACGTCATGATCATCTTGCACCTAATTAATAGCACCTGAGACTAATACTACAAGGTTGAAGACCGAGAATCTCGGTAATGTTACTGTAGAGGTAGCAAAGGAGCATATGGATCTCCTAGCAGCTGTCGTTTACTCCTATGACGGTCTAGTTGCGAGGAAGATTCGAAACTACCATCTCGCCAATGAAGACTACGAGCAGGTAGATGAAACTGAACTCGAAAGAATGGATATCATGTGGGCATTGGCTAGTGCTATCCGAAGGGCGAAGAAGTTTGTAAAGAAAATGGGACAGAACTTGATAGCCACCAAAGACACTACCTTTGGTTTTGATAAAACCAAAGTTACATGATTTAACTGTGGAGAGAAGGGGCATTTCAAGTGTTAATGTGTGAAGCCCAAGAAAACAGGTAATGGTAATCCACCTTCAATCATCAAGATAACCCCACAAATGGGACTACATCATCAACCAAGGATCCTGACTACACAAGACGACGAAGGGCAAGATTGGACCTTTCGCTTTTTATCTCCAGGAGAATCCAACATTGCTTGTGTTGAAGTTTTGGATGACGACTCAGCAAGCGAAGGTGAAATCGCAGTGGAACTAGTGATGTATAATAATGAAGAAACTGCGAATGTGGTCAATCACCTAAATGAAGAAGGGCTCAGAACAACATGTTCAGAATCACCAGCACCCGAACAATCAAACTCTGCTATGATGGCTAATTCAATCGAGTCTTCTCAGGTATGTACTAAAGACCAACTTTTTGATAGTCATGCCTGTAATGAATGTAATAAATTTAGAGAAAGCATAGACTCAAAATTTTCTAGGTTATTAGATCATAATGATAGCTTAGTAAATGACTTACAACTGTGAACAGAAGCAAACTGGATTTTAAAACAAAATGAGCACAATTATAAAGAGAAAATAGAACTGTTAAATAAACAACTAAGGGAAACCGAAGTTGTTGCCTTTAACCAAGAAAATGACATAAAGTTCTATTTAAACTCCCTAGAAGAAACTAAGAAAGAAAAAGTAGTTTTGGAAGTCGAAGTAAATTCTTTAAAACAAAAACTACACAGTTGGACCAGTTCTTCTCACATAGTTCAGCACTTAGTGAAAGAACGCAACAACGGGGAGGGTTTGGATTACAAAGTGGTGCCACCACCACATGAGACCTTGTTGAATACTAAATGTAAACCAATTAATTACAACCCAATCAAGGATCATGTAGTGTCCACTCCTCTAGTAAGTGATCCAGATTCCACAAGTAAACCTATTGAATCTGTCACTAAATAGAAGGAGACCACTTTGAAGTTGAAAGGTAAAATGCCTATTGGTAACTTGGATGAACAATTTGAAAAGGTTAAGGTAAAGTCAGGTTCGAACACATCTAATTCTGAACCCAAAAAGACCAAAAAAGTTAACCAATCACGTGCACCATGTCTTAGTCCAAATAAACAAAAGGGTAAAGATGTTAAAAAGGTTCAAACAATGCATTTTGTTAAAGAAGATAAAACATCTAAACAAGAAGTGTCAAAACCCAAACAAACTAAAGTCACACCTGTGTCATACACTTCCCCATAGAAATAGTTCCACCAACATGTCAAAAGTAGATCATGCTGCAATTATGGAAAGTATGGACACATTGCTTCTAACTTTCCTTATTATCAGACACCAAGAAAGAAAATTGAACTTCATGATCCTAAACTAAGTTCTTCTAAAAGAAGTTCTATCACCCCACCAAGAAGAATTAGTGAACATAAAGTTCAAACCATAAGCCAGTCGTCTGTTTATCACAAACAGGCCTTACACAAAACTGGCTTATGGAAAGAAAAATCAAGTCCAATGTCTGATAATGAGCACAAGAAGAAAACTGATTTGCCCTCTCCCTCAAATGGAAAATGGGTAGAATTCATGATGTGTGATGTCACTGTGTCACCCAAGCCAGTTAAGGCTTGGGTCCCTAACCTCAACTAATCATTTCCTTTTAATATGTAGGGTGTCTGCTATAGTGCTTCTACAAAAACCTGGATTGTTGATAGCGGAGCATCAAGGCACATGACTGGAAACCTGTCTCTCTTGTCAAATGTCAAACAAATTAAAGGAGGACACGTTTCATTTGCAGGAAATAAAAAAGGTAATATCACTACACAAGGGGAAGTGGGAAACCAGAAAGTGAAATTTGATAAGGTAAACTATGTTCAACAACTTCAGAATAATTTACTTTTTGTATCCTAGATTTATGACAAAGGATTCAAGGTCATCTTTGACAACAAGAAGTGCTATGTGTTGAAGAAGGAGTATGTGATATCGGAGGATCAAGTCTTAATGTCAGCTTCAAAATATAATGATTTATATGTCTTAGACCTATCAAAGGCCTCCACAACTGATCATCAAGTATAATGCTTCTTGTCAAGGGTAACAGAAAAAGACTCCATCTCCTGGCATAGGAGAATCGAACATATTAATCCACGGAAGATGAATCACTTGATCCAGAATGATCTAGTGCGTGGAGTAAATGTCAAGAACTTCCAATTACTGGATTTTTGTGTCGCATATAAGAAAGGCAAATGACAAAGAAGTCTCATAAGGAAAAGAAAGTTCACTTAATTGACCTGCCTCTTGAGCTCCTTCACATGGATTTGTTTGGCCCAATCAGTATAAAGAGCATTGCTGGCGATTTGTACTGCTATGTAGTTACGGATGATTATTCAAGATTTTCTTGGGTGATGTATCTGAAATTCAAATCAGATACATTTGAATCATTCAAATAGCTGGTAACTACATTAGAGTCACTATACAAGCTAAAGGTAAGACAAGTTCGCTTAGACAATGGCACCGAGTTCAAGAACCAGTGGATGGAGGCATTCTGCAAAAAAAGGAATAGTGCACCAGTTCACATCTGCTTACACTCCTCAAATGAACGGGGTTGCTAAGCAAAAGAATAGAAGCTTGATAGAGACAGCCCGAACGATGCTCGCAGACTCGAAACTGGCTATCCAGTTTTGGAACGAGGCGGTAGCTAATGCATGTTATACTCTCAATCGAGTCTCAGTGGTCAAACGTCACGGTAAAACATGCTACGAGTTGCTCCAACGACGTAAACCAAATCTGAAGTACCTCGAGCCATTTGGCACACCATGTACACTGTTGAAGAAAACTCAATCAGGGAAGTTTAGCGAGAAGGCCGAAGAAGGAATTTTCTTAGGATACAACATACCAAATAAGAGAGTTTACAACAACTCAATGGGTAAAGTAGAAGTGTGGTGCAATGTTGATGTACAGAGATACACCACCCCCTTGCTGGAAAAGGACCCTTATTCTTTTTTGACTATGATGGATTCTTTAAGTCCTTCAACATCCCTCTCTCCCCTCCTGAGGATGATTTATCGACCAAAATGATGCACGAAGTGTTAAATACACCATCACTGGATTCGACGACTTCAGAATCACAAGGTGAGTCGTCTAGTTCTTCAGGGGGAGCACTTGAGGTAAGTGACTCCTCCTCTAATGATGAAGACGTGGCAAATAATCAGGTGGATCAGGAGGAACAGGTTCCTACTACTGCAAGTACACAAGCATCAGATGTTGATGCCTCTGACACATCGGAACCCCACACTCCCACTGCCTCAGATACTGAACCTGTTGTTCACAATCTGGATAATGACGTAGTTGTACCCACCATTCCTGGATCTAGACAAAATGTTTATCATCCTTTGGATAATGTCATTGGCGATGTTCGATCAGGAGTACAAACAAGAAATCAGCTATACTCAGCTGATTATGCCTGAGTAATGAAAAAGGGATATCTTCACGATGGTGCATATCGATGTTTTATGTCTCAATTTGAGCCAAAATATGTTAGTG